>BMAO01002036.1:600000-887500 GCA_019973975.1 Trichonephila clavata
TTTTCCATTTTATTAATTACAAAACCAATAAAATAATCGAAAAAGAAATTTTCCCATTTAACATAAAAAGGAAAAGGATCTCGAACAACTTTTTCTCTCTAGATGAGATTATTCTGCTAATGGAAGAATATTATTTGCTACAAATTGTATTATTGGTTTATGCAATGAATTTAATCATATTAAAATAATTCTATATAAAAAAATCTTCTTTACTTAGAAATTTCAAGACACATTTTACTAATGGATTACTTTTTAAAAACAGAAGTTAAAAAAATGAACACAAATAATTAAATTAAGGCAACTGTATTAACCAGTTTTAACTCAATAGCTTTTTATTATTTCTTTTAAGCAACTTTTCAACGAGATTTTTTTTCTAAATTTCATTTCAAAACATTCTACTTACTTCTGTCTGATTGTAAGTTAAAACAATTAATTTACAATTGATGCTTAACAAAATTAACTCAAAGTTATTACATTAAACAAATTCATTTTGGAATTTAATATCTATTGAATATTTTTGAAAATTTTATTATCAATTGGATTTAATAATTTGTTTAGATTATTTTTTAAAAGATTTCATGATATGGCATTTAAATTTCAATGTGATATTCTTGTTTGAATTTAAATAGCTCATGTCCTAAAATGTATTGACTATACATGGGTTTTTGGCGACGAACCTCATAATTCTGAACAATTGTCAAGTGCGACTAGGACGACACACTGTGAGGGAGGAAGCAACAGGGCTGTTCTTTTTGGTGTTTTTCTATGGACTCTCCCTACTATGTTCGGGTCGGACTTCTCTACTCTGACACCTCGAATTACACTCGGAGCTTCCGGCTCGAAGGTATCGAATCCAGCCGTTGTACTGCACGGTCATCAGTTTCGGGGAGATGTCCAATGACAGACCCCGCGATATTTAGGGGTGCACGTGTGGATAGGAATGTTGTTATCCTATCCACAAAAAGAAGCCGATTTTCAGCTGGGTAACGTGAAAATGCCACAATATCAATAAGATGTTTTAAATATCAAGAATAACAGAAAAAATGACGAAGGAAAATTTTCCTGAAACTACCTCAGATTCAAATGAAGGGTCACTAAAATGCCTTCAGCGAGCCATTTGTAACCCGCAGGCTACGGGCTGAAACCCCTTATTTTAAGATATTTACTTTGATCCCCAACTTATTTCTTCGACTATTTTTCGACATTCAAATCATTCAGAACAAAATGCTCATTATTTCAAAATATCTTTGTTTCATATAATTTTTTCGCGCTTGCCTTTACCCAAAACTAAACAAAACAATGCAGATTTAATTAAACTTTTCGAACCGAGTCAAATTCCCTTTTCAACTCTGATCTTTTATCGTGCCTATTTCTACCATGAATCTAAATGGCTCATTCACACTCGCCGACGCTTGAAGAAGCTCACAACCAACAAAAGAATTTTCGTTCTCTAACCTAACGGAAACACGAAAAAAAAAAAAAAAATTCCATTCTATTATTCCTTCTCCGATTTATATTTTCCCCAGATCTCTAGTCTAAATACGCACTCAACTTATCTGGCGAAGTAAATAAGACTCTTTCGCCCCCCCCTCCCTCTGAGGAGTCCAGCATCTTTAATGAATAAATCATTCGTTCAATTCAGAGCGGTGTGGACGCTTTATTATATTTTTTTCCCTTCAGGAAGTCATCTTTCATTAAAAGTTGAGGTGCAGCTGCCCACAAAGTCCCATAAATATGCCATCTTTGCTGGAACGCTCCTAAAATTGGGCGATTCCGACTAGAGAACTTATAGCGAGGGTATGTTAAGATCGCGGTATGTCGTCTCGTTTTGCATGAAATGAAAGAAAGAAACGGTGTGATATGAATGCAGCGTCATTCAAAGTGAAGGTCAGGATATGAAAGTATGCGTGGAAAGTGTGTCTGGTTTCCTATCGACCACAAACCCGTTACTTGGAATGGTTAAGTATAGTTAGTTTTGCCATTATCAGCTTCCTCTCATTTGAAATGGCTTTATGACCTTACTTGGTAAAAAAAAGGAAGAAAGAAAGAACTACAACCTACGAGTGAAAGTTTTCCTTCGAAAGAGAAAAAGGACTTGCTTTTTTCAGTTTATTTCGGAGATTTTAATTGTGTTTTGGAGGGGATATTCAATTTTAGTGGATCGAGAAAAAAATTTTTTGTTCCGAATTTCAAAACCTTCCTAATGCGGAAGGAAAGTAACAACAAAGTCGCACTATAATGCAACACGTGGGACTATTGGTGACTGACCTCGTAATTTTGAACCAAAGCTGGCACCCCCTGTACAAAACTACCACACCCCGGCGGAAACAGGAGGACTTGGAGCCTCGACAGATTGAACCTGCATCGGTTTCCTCCCTCTACATGACAGATCTTCAGTAGCACCAGGATTCAAACCCGGCTCTCAACGGCTACGAGTTTGTGATCTTAACTACTAGGTCATTTATCTCGGAGACTTTAATTGTGCTTTAAGGGGAATATTCATGTGTTGTTGTTGCAAATGCCACCTGTGTCTGACGGAGTCAGATCGAGTCAGAATTTATCGCGGCTGAGTTCGAAATTTTTACGCTCGTCGTTAGCCTTAGCTTTGAGCACCATGCTGGTGACAGTTCGATTTGGCTCGGTTCCATCCCAATTTTGAGGGAGAACACCCTGGAGGTGGTCAGTGGCCTCCCACCAATCTCATGAGAGGACTTGCAGCTTGACGGTTATTTAGAATACCCCCATGCCACGAAGGCACTATAAATTTACAAACATCCGTGTCTTCTCCTGCATTCGAACCTAGGCCTAACAGCACAGAAATCGGCGTCACTAACCACTATAGTGGATGGGTAGCGGAATATTCGTGTTCATTAAGATAATTTTTTCTATTAGTACATTCATATAATTTCTTAGTTTTTCTTAGTTGCTTTTACAGTAGAACGTCGTTTTTCCGAACGTTTATTATCCGGAGCAAGAGAATTGGAGACATTGCAAGGAAAAAGCGAAGGTGTACAATGGTACAGCGAAAAATAAGTAATTATTTTCCACAATAAAGGTGAAATTGCGACATTTTGCACCTATTTTGCTTTTTCTTCAAGCACGTTTCATGCATGTGACGATTTTCAATATTCGTATAGCTTCCAGTTTCATATACTGCATGGATCGCATTCGGTTTTCGGCTATCCGAACAATGTCCGGTCCCAATTGATTCAGATGAGTGAGTGAGTGAATATTAACGTCCCACTGTTCAGCTACACGAGGGCGTTTGGAGACGGTCCGCGTAATTTTGAACCATGGTCAAGTGACGTGGACGACACCTGAGCTGGCACTCCCCTCTCCTAACTACCACACCACACCAACGGGAGGACGTTTGAGCTCTCGACAGATTTAACGTGCATCGTGCCCCTACACGGTGGGTCTTCAGTGGTGCTGGGATCGAACCCATGACACGCTAGCCACAATCCGATGCCTAGACCCCTCGGCTACAGCGGCCACAATTGATTCAGATAAACGACGTTCTACGTATATCATTTCTTAGTTATATTTTTCCTTCTATTAGTACATTTATAGCTTTTATAGGTTTGTACAAATCATCCGGGTCACAAACTCGAGGTCATCGAATCGCGGCTTCGAGTCCTGTTGTCACTGAAGAGGGGCCGTTGACCTTTTGAAATTCAAGGTCTTTCGGTTGACGTAGTGTGGTTGTTTGGAAATGGAGTGCTAGATCAGGTGTCATCTCCTTCACTTGAACGAAGTCCATTGCCCAAACCCCTCGTTTTGTTTGAAAGTGCGACGGATAAAATCTCACTTAAAAGTCATTGGTAAAATCTTAAATTCTAAAGAAGATATATAAACCCAACAGTCGATTTATAAGACTCAGTACCAGTTCAGACTTGTCCCTGTAATTTTATTGAATAACTCTAGACTAATGTTAATTTTAAAAAGAGATTAAATGCGTATTTTCTATCCCTCATTGATAAATTGAGTACAGTTGTACCTCGACTTAAGCCATTTTCAAATCTCATCGATTAGTCTTTTGTTAGAGAAAAAAAAAGAATTGGTAAAATTGCTGAAATTGGTAAAGTGATTGAAGAAGTCGATCTTGCCAGGCAAATAAATTTAGAAGTGAATAGTGATGACGCTCAAAAACTGCTGGATTCCTACAATCAAGAGCTTACAAATGATGAGCTTATGGAAAAGCATGAGCAAGAGCAAAGGGCATTGAAGAGTTTGAGTCTTTAAACCCAGTTCAATCAGAAGATCAAAGGATGGTTGGGAATTTGACAGAAGGCTTCATTTAATTGAAAAAAGACGCATATTTTTTCTACAAAATAAAGAATAAAAAAATTTATTAGCAAGCTACGAGGAAATTTTGCGGGAGAAAAAAAAAAAAAAAAAACAATCTCTTTGAGCTGGCAGCTATTTTGTTAAATTTTATTAAACCTTTTGCATTAAAATAACTTCAGTTAGCGATTTTGTACTTATGTTATCTATTTTACAAGCATTTTTTTAAAAAAATTACTATTTTCATTCGTCTCCAGCCTGTATTAAAATTTATTTATATGTACTTATATGCGAAAACTTACCCCGACTTACGCAGTGCAGTCCCACCTATCGCGTAAGTTTGGGTATTACTGCATACATATTCCGCATTTTTGATTGAAAATAATAAAAAAAAATACATCTCGATTTTATTAACAACTTTACATACTTAGTACTAATTCTAACTATTAGTTTGTTTTAGAAAGCTGAACCTTAACCAATTGATATATACCCTTAAACCAGTGATTCTCAATTACTGTGTGCTGTGGCTATTTTGTGTGGTGCCAAATACTTTAAATGTGCCACAAATTTTTAAAAAATTATTAATTATATATATATATATATATACTGCAAGAAAAAAAGTGGCAGCGGTAGCCAAATGGTTAACGTGTCATGAGTTCGAGCCCAATACCACTGAAGAGCTCAAACGTCCTCCCGTTGGAATGGTATAGTAGTTAGGCGAGGGGGTGCTAGCTCAGGTGTCGTCTGCGTCACTTGACCATGGTTCAAAATTACGCTGTCCGTCGCCAAAAAGCCCTCGTGTAGCTGAATAGTGTGACGCTAATATTCATTCACTCTCTGAGAAAAATAAATAAATCCGGAACCGAATTTTCGGTAGCATTAACAAATATAAAAATAAAAAGAGATCGAGACTTTTTTTAAAATGTAAATGACGAAATGAGATTGACGTTATCAATTTTGCGACCCATTATAAACAAAATTATCAAAAATCACCAAGCACAAATTTCGCATAAAATATATTTTTATAATTAACTATATATATATACTCAATAAACATTTTGTAGTCTTTGTGCTGCATATTGTTTTGTTTAATATTGAAAATTATTATCATAAACAATTTTACATAGTGTATTATAGATAAGTAAAATTCTTTCAAACTTATTTTATCTTTAGTATGCTGCCAAATTTTGTAATTGTTTAAAGTGCATCGCAACAACAACAACAACGAGTAATATATAAAAAAAATTTAAGTGAATTTCTACTTATAGGTCAACAAAGAAAATTTTTATTTTAGTTAATTTTATTAAATAGTTACAATTAATATATAAATATGTATATGCATATGACAGAATCACAACATAAAAGGACTAATTAGAAAGCGATTTTGGTTGTAATTTTCCATTTTCCTTTATATATTGTGTGTGTTGGACTCTATATTTTTTGTTACTATTTATTCATTAATTAAATTAAATTATTCTAGTAAAATAGTATAGTAAAAAAGAAATCACATTCTCAGAAATCAGACCATCCTAGGTGGAATTCGAACCCACGACCTTTAGATTAGAGGTCCAACGCGCTATATATTGCGCTTCAGAGATACAATGAACGATTTTCTTTTCTATATATGCTGTTGGACTATTATTTTTGTTTGTTACTATTTATTCATTTTTTTTAATTTAAAGAAAGAATTAATATTTGAAAAAAATTGTATTAGCAACAAGTGTCATCCTTTACAAGTTTAAAAAAAGTATTTGAATTTTAATGGATGAATAGAAAATATTTTATTAACAATTGAAAATTTGCACAAGATATATATATACGTATACTAGCTGTTACCCGCCCGCTTCGCTGGGTATTTCATGATGTTTTATAAATTTTTACTGCTTATATATATGTATAAATTATTGATATCTAAGTCCTAGCATTAAGAATTCGATTGAATTGAAAAATATACTTATACCTGTAACTGTCACCTGTTGATAAAAAAAAAGGGCAGAACTCATCTAATTTGTATTTTCTAAAAATCTCTAAAATTGAAGCATAGAATGATGTTTGCTCTTTCGTAACTCAAAAACCAAGTGGATTCCCGCAAAACCAATTTTCGGTGGATCTCTACTCCGTAAATTGAACATGCAAGCCAAATTTCAAGTCTAAATCTAACAGAAAAAAGCAAAAGTTTTACTATAAATATCCCCGTAATCCCGTTGAGAGCCGTTTTCCAAAATTACCGCTCTTAGCGGATTTCAATTCAACAAAAGAAAAATGCAAACCAAATTTCATTATTATAGTCCTTGTAGCTCGAAAAAAGTAATTTTTTTGTCAATATGTCCCAGTAACCCCCTGCAACCCCCCAGAACTTGATTTGCTTAAAATTTATTCTTAGTGGTTCCCTATTCAACAAAAGAAACATGCTTAAAAAATTTCAAGTATATGGGTCTAACAATTAAAAACAGGAATTTTTTTCTGTAACTCCTCTTGACCCCTCGCAAACATCTTTGGGGTCAATTTTCATTTTACTCTTTGTTAGAGGAATTATATTCCATGAAAGGAACATGCCTACCAATTTTCAAGCAGGATGATCAAGTAGTTTAAAAATGGAAATATTTATCGATTACGCCTCTTAATCTCCCGAAATTAAACTTGATAGTTGATATTCGCGAAACCCATTTTGTAGCGGTTCTCCACTTTACGAAAGGAATCTGCTTATCAAATTTCAAGACTGTACGTCTAACAGTTTAAAAATGGGGATAATTGTCTATAACGCCACTTGAGCCCCCGCAACGCCACTTCTGGGTCTGTTTTCACAAAACCCATTTCGTAGGGGAATTGCACTCTATGAAAGGAATCTGCTTAGCAAAATTTGAAGACTGTGCGTCCAATTAATTAAAAATGCAAAAAAATTATTAATAACGCCCCTTGAACCCCCGCAACACCACCTAGGGGTCGATTTTCACAAAACACATTTTGCAGTGTATTTCTATCCTATGAGAGGAATCTGCTAACCAAATTTCAAGACTGTGAGTCTAATAGTTTAAAAAAAGAAATATTTATTTATATCTGCCCTTAACCCCCTGCAACACCCCTTGAGGGTCAATTTTCTCCAAACCCGTTTTGTAGCGGATATTTACTCCATGAAAGAAACATTCCTACCAATTTTCAAGCAGGTAGGTCAAATAGTTTAAAAACGAATATATTTATCTCTTACGCCACTTATTCCCCTGCAACGCCACTTAGAGGTCTGTTTTCACAAAACCTTCTTATAGCTGATCTCTACTCTATGAAAGAAATCTCTTTATCAAATATAAAGACTGTGCGTCTAATAGTTTAAAAGTGGAAATAATTATCTATAACGCCTCTTATCTATATCCTCAACGCCACTTGGGGGCAATTTTCACGAAACCCATTTTTAGCGTATCTCTACCCTATGAGAGGAATCTGCTTACTAAGTTTCAAGACTGTACGTCTAACAACTTAAAAATAGGAATTTATAACGCCCCTTAAACCCCCCGCCCCCGCAACACCCCTTGGGGTCAATTTTCCCAAAACCCATTTTGTAGCGGATATTTACTCCAGGAAAGAAACTTACCTACCAATTTTCAAGCAGGTAGGTGAAGAAGTTTAAAAACGGATATATTTATCTATTACGCCCCTTAATCCCCCGCAACGCCACTTAGAAGTCTGTTTTCACAAAACCCGTTTTGTAACTGATCATTATTCTACGAAAGGAATCTATATATATCAAATTTAAAGACAGTGCGTCAAATAGTTTTAAAATGGAAATAATTATCTATAACGCCCCCTAAGCCCCTGCAACGCCACTTGGGGGTCGATTTTCAGCAAACTCATTTAGTAGCGGATCTCTACTCCCTGAAAGGAATCCGCTTACCCAATTTCAAGATTGTACATCAAGTAGTTTAAACATGGAAACCATTATTATTAAAGCCCTTAACCCCCCGTAACGCCCCTTGCGTTTCGAATTTCGGAAAATCCTTTCTTAGCTGATGTCTACTCTATCTAAGGAACATGTCTACCAAATTTCAAGTCTGTAGGTTGAATAGTTCCAGAGATTTCGTGATTAGTCAGTCTGTCAGTGAGTCGCTTTTCTCCTTTATATATATAGATAAGGAGAGAGTGAGAGAGCTAATAGTAGGATTTGAAAAAGGTTAAGAATCATTGACTCAAGCAATTGAATATCAAATGTGTGTGGGTGATTCTTGAATCTTCTCCAAACACACTTTTAGGCGTTTTTCTTTTCAATCAAATTTATAACATAGTTCGAAATTTAGAGACATTTCTGTGAATGATAGTCTTTTTAAACTAAGAGATTATTTAATATTCAGAGCACACTTGTATCAGAAAATTGAAACTCCTATCTGATAATGAGTAAGGTCTCATTTCCATTGAGTTACCGCAACAATGAGAGGGGACATGCCCCCAAATTGAGTTTCACCGTTATCTGCTGCAATTTTGCACTTGCAGGTGAGAGGTTCCTAGCATGCCAGATGACGCTGTTAAAAATCGTGTCGAGTATTGCGTTGGACGCCTCACGCACGCTGCTATCGTTGGCGTAGATGGGGCACGCCCTTGAAATTGTTGCTTGTGAAATTCCAAATCCCGCAGAGATTTAGAAAATAGAGTCGCCCATCACTGTGACATCCATATCCTCCTGTTCAGTCTTTTTGTCCATCCGTAATTTTCATTGTTAGCCACACCTCGACCCTGTACCGGAGACCTTGTAGTCCTTCCGGTTGAACGTGAAGGTGTGAATGCTAAATTATTATATGTATAGCAAAAAAATACTTTGACAGGTATCTCTTATGCTTTTTAGTGCGGAATATTTTATTCAGGACGGAGAAATTTTTGAAATAAAGTAATGGGTTTTGATTTAAAAAGTCAATATTTTTCAATAAAAGATCTGCATTTTTGGCTTTTCATTTTCTTAAATTAAATGAATGAGATCTGGATGCATTGAAAACTATTTTAAAAACACAGTATTTCATTTCACTTGATTGCATAAATAAAAGTGGATCTTGATTGCTGTATTGATTGAGTGAATATTGATTAACGTCGCACTGCTCAGCAACACGAGGACTTTCGGCGACGGACCTCGTAATTTTGAACCATAGTCAAGTTACCTGGACGACACATGAGTTGGCACCCCCTCTCCTAACCACCACACCACACCAACGGGAGGACGTTTGAGCTCTCGAAAGATTTAATATGCATCGCTCCCCTACACGGCGGGTCTTTTGTGGTACTGGGCTCGAACTCATGACATGCCAGCCACGATTCGATACCTTGACCACTGGGCTACTACGGCTAATAATATAAATGAGATTTGGATAAAAAATGTAGAAATTCAAAAACCACATTATGTACTGAGTATTTAATTATTATTTAGAATTAAATTATTCAATTTACTAATTTTTACTTTATACCTAACCTAAGTTTGTACTTTTGTCTTATTTATTCTACTTTAAAATTTCTACTGCATAGATTTGCATTACAATACATAGACTTGCATTAAAACCTGGGCTATTTGTGTAAAAATTCCATAATAGCCTATAAGTAGCATATTTTCTTTCATATTTTGTTTGTTGGAAGTAGCACGCATAATTTTTTATATCAAATAGTAGCACGCATATTTTTTTTATCAACTAGTGGAACTCTTCGCAAAAAGGGTGGCTACCCCTGACTTATAGAATTGCAAGGTACATGTAGTTTTCGTTATTGTGCGTCTGCAAAGCTCTTCATGACTCTGCCAGCCCCCTCCCACTAAAAAATGCGAGTTACACTGCATGACATTAAAAATGCAACTCCAAGATGTGGTCAGAGACTGACAGCAACCCACAAAAAGTAACATTTATTTTTAATAGTTACTCATCACACAAAGCGAGAACATCGTCTACTGAGTAGTTGTAAGACCACGCGAACGGCAAAACACGAAGCAATACGTCTGAGGATACGCAGTCAATGAGAATAAGATGGCATTCTGAGGAATGGATGTCTATTCCTTGTAAAGTATTTGCCACATTTCGTTTTCTAACATGTCGGTAGCTGGGCATGCAAAACGGCGTCCAATCACGTCCTAAGCCAATTCAATTAGTGAGATATGAGGGAGAACGGTGCCCAGCGAAGCGTCTGTACTTTTTGTAGAGAACTTTGGCTCACACATGCAGAGTTTGAGGTCGGGCGTTATTCAGTTGGTAAAAGGTATAATAGGGGGGGGGGGGGATTCCCTGGAAACAGCAGATCATTCACGTATTGTTGGGCCGTCATAGTGTCCTGAATACGAATCGCCGGTCATGTTTTATCGTACGCAATGGAATCCCAAACCACGATGCCACGTTATCGTGCGGTGGGTCATTCCACGGATGTGGCCAGATTAGATCTGTCACCATGTTAGCACCACACTTATACACGTGACGGCTATCTCTTTATACATATTTTATTTATTTATCCAACGCTCGTGCTTGACTTCTTGACCATTTGACGCCGAGCCTCCCAGTACCAACTGACGATGTCTTAAGTCGGGTATTCATCGAATCCAGTGCATTGAAGCAGTTGGTCACCATCCATTCTGGCATGGTCGCAACGTGGGCAGGTCTCGCCCTTCAGGCCAGTCCAAGCCAGTGGAGGTATACTCCTAAAAAGTCATGTCCGGTAGTTAGGCGAAAGCCGGCAACAGCCTCGACTCTCTCCAAGTGCCTCGAGATCGGACCCACAGTGGACAGAGTTTCCCATGGCTTTCCAAGGCTCTTGGTTCTTTGGGTCACGGTAGAATATTTGTTAATGAATGTGGAAATAATTCTCTTTGCTCTTTTGAGAGTCAAGGGGACTTCCGGTTCAGAGGACTCGGCTCCCTGCTTGGCTCTTTGGTCGGCTCTCTTATTGCCTTAACATCACTGTATACAAAGAATCGTGACTCGTCTGATAACAAAACCCTGGATCAATATGTCGTCCAAGTCATTCTAGCCCACCAGCATTGCAAAAGGAGTCTTTTTGACAATGGAGTCTTTGGCAATCTTTTTAACGAATGCCCTGAGATTAGGCTACTCGCAATCAATCGACGGATAAGTGTTTGGTCGATATAACAACAAAGGTATTTTGCGCATGCTGCAAAAAAGATTTGCGAGGGCACCACCACCTGTCGGTGAATTCGTCGACATACGCATGCTAATGTGGCTCTAACCACACCGGCATTCCCCCAGTTTGCCACATTTATTTGTCCCAACGACATTTGCCACAGTCGGTGTGCCTTGGATGCTTCAAGATGTATATTAACTGAGATTTGACGTATTCACTAACCTGCTCTTCTCAGTCCAATCGCCATGCTTTTTGTGGAATCGTCTGTCTACTGGAGCTACTTCCGTTGACATCAATCTGACATTCTTTCTATTATTACACGTTTCCTCTGAAACAAAAAAAAATTTCCACATTCCCATCAGAAATAGTGGCATGGGTAATGCCATTCTGCAAATTCCTTCTCTTACAAGGGGTGATCAAATGAAAAGGTACGAAACGACACGGTGGGTACAAATATAGACTTTATTCAAAATATACACCATAGGCCTGAGCACAACGATCCCACTGATGAACAAGCCGCAGGACTCCTTGTTCCCAGAATTCCTGTGGCTGTGACGAGACCCAGTCCTTCACAGTGTCCTTGAGTACGTCGTCCGAGTTGAAGCGCTTTCCTTTCAGGTGTTTCTTCAGTGGACCCAACACATGGAAATCGCAGGGTGACATGTCCGGACTATAGGACGGATGGTCCAACGTCTCCCATTGGAACTTGTCCAGTTCCATTTGTGTGACTCTGGAGACGTGTGGACGCGCGTTATCATGGAGCAGAACCACACCCTCCGTGAGCAGCCCCGGTCTTTTGTTCTTGATGGACCTGCGTAGGCGTCGGAGTGTCTCACAGTACACATCGGAGTTAATGCTTTTTCTGTGCTCGAGTCATTCTGTGCTCGCATCATTTGGACGCCGCTTTTTATAAGAGCCTTTGCTCTCTCCTGCGCATGCGGGCACCCGCGCATGATCCGATCCCAGTCAGAGTCTCCAATGGCATCCCGAGATGTCTCGCTACATTCTTCCCTTGGCGGAATATGCAAATATTTAACTGTTTCATTTTTATGTCGTTTCGTACCTTTTCATTTGATCACCCCTTGTATATAAAATTCAACGTATGTCTGGGAACTGTCAATTTTTCATCATTGTATTACTCGGTGAGGTGTGCCTACCTTGACATTTGCATAATTTTCTTGCAACTCCTTTTTTGGTATTGCAGTTTTAACGTCGCACTTAATGTAATTTTAATTTTTAACACACGACAACTAACGTATAGTAATTTTAGCGGACATTAAATGATTTAAATAAATATAAGCAAATTAAAATAAAAAGTAAAAAAGTTTGGCTTATATATAGTACAACAGTGTAATATATGTGTTCAAAGAAACGGTTGGGGAGAGGGAAAAAATACACATTCTTAAATCTCTCTCTCTCTCTCTCAGAAATAGAAACCTGCGAGTATAAATAACCAAAGATAAAATATAAGATTTTTTCTTTTCCAACGAGGTTCAAATATTTAGGGAGTTATTATTTATTTTTTGACAAATATATATTTGAAAATAAATAACTACACAAGCTCAGTGTAAACTGCAGATACCTGCATAAAATAAGCGAATATTGAAATAAAACTAAGGGCAGAACTGAAAGTAGTTTTAGTGAATTTATTAACATCAAATGATAAATTTTTCGTAAATTCAACATTTTTATCATTCTTCTTTTTGACACTTTCGTTTTTACTTAAGAAAAATTATTTTTTTACAACTTCATGCTTAGAAATAATAAATTAAAGCTTATATAAATTCTAGGAAATGAGAAATTAGTTTTATTCTTTTACACATTTCCGAGAATTTATTTGAAAGTAAATAACCTAGAAATTATTGTTATCGTTGGAATTATTTCAAAATTTGAATTTTCAGTAATAAAGTAACAATTTACATAAAAAAACTATTTAAAAAGCAAAAGTGAGAATCTTTTTAAAATGTATATGTATGTGTGTTGTATTTGAATCGAGAAATAAAAGAAATTATCCACCTCAAAAGACTTAAAAACTCAACAGCGAAAAGCTTTAAAATAATGGAAAATGAATGAATCAAAAAAAGAATTTCAAAAAATAGCTAAGTTTTTCTTTCTTTGTTCATAATATCATTCGACTTTAATTGCTGGCATTGAATGAATCGAGTCTTTACAGTCTATTTTTTCTTTAAAAAATATGAAAAGAAGTCGCTTTGTTTTTTGATAACGTTTCCGAATTGCCGAGAAAAAGAAACTTTTAAACTGGAACGCTGACAATAGACCACAAACCAACTATATTTTCTCTCTCATCTTGTTTTATAGTTAAATCTTATACATTTTCAGCGGAATTTACTGTAATCAATCTTTTTCTTTAGAAAAAAAAACTGTATGTAAGAGGCTTCTTTATAAAAGTTTCTTAATTATGTGAACATTGTTACAAATTCATTAATAAATGACTGTTTTCTAGAGATGTTTATTGCTTGTAAGAATTCCAATTCCACACTGGACTGATAACTTCATGAATAAGAATTTATTAACGAATACTAATACTGTTAATTATTAATCAATAGATATTTAAAAAACGTTGGAGATTTTTTTTAAGGCTAATTAGAATTACCGTTTTTAACATCGATCTCGATAAATTATTTTAAAAATATTTTTTTGAAAGTTATATATTGCTATTTTTACATATGTAAGATAAAATTTTACAAAACGTGATTTTTTTTCATGCATTTTATCGCTTCATTAAAAGATTAATGATTCCTATATTTATTAGCTTACTGCAGTGTTTTTTAAACTTTTTTAACTCACGGAACCCCTAGAACTTGAAGGTGCTTTCAAGGAACCCCTAGAACTAGAAAGTGTATTCCGGATCCCCCTTCCATACACATTCTTTTCGAAGAATATTTCTCAAAATAATTTTTAAAGTAGAACAACATGTTATAGGCACTTTAGGTAAAGGCAATTAAAAAGGTATTGCATTTATTATAAAAATTTTTAATCTAATATAATTTACTCATTAATAGTATTAATTTGTGATCCAAGCGTCATCTATCCATGCATTATATTTAGTAACTGATATACGTACTTGCTTTTTTTCCGCACAAATTGTCGATTGAATATTAACGCCCCTCTGTTCAGCTACACGAGGGCTTTTGGGGACGGTCTGCGTAATTTTGAACCATGGTCAAGTGGCGCGGACGACACCTGAGCTGGCACCCCTCTCTCCTAACTATCACACCACACCAACGGGAGGACGTTTGAGCTCTCGACAGATTTAACGTGCATCGCGCCCCTACACGGCGGGTCTTCAGTGGTACTGAGATTGAACTCATGACACGCTAGCCACGATACGATGCCTATACCACTTGGCTACCGCGGCCACACACACAAATTGTCGAAGTCTAGCTTAGTGAGATTGAATGAAATCGCATTACAAATTTTGAGTTTCATTTGTCTTTATACTTTGTTTCTGTAGCCACTTATATACGTTGAGAAATATATTTCACTTAAACACAATGCTCTAAATGGCATTAAAATGTTTATAGCTGTGTCAGAGATCCCGTGTATTTTGCATGAATTTGCAACCTAAAAATGTAAAGCTGTTATTGTTAAATTTAGATTTTAACATCGAATCTGTTGATATAGTGTTGTTTCCTCTCCTTCATTATAGTTGTTTTCCTCCAAATGAAAAATGTGCCTTTTTTCATTTGAAAACTATTTAGTTTTGCAAGACATTGTGCTAACTAACGTGTATAAGATCAGCTCGTGGAACCCAGATAGTAAACAATAGAGTTCACAATCTCGAAATAAGTAAATGCAAAAAATAAAGTTATTATATATAAATAAAATTTTCAGTTTCAATAAATAGGGAGGATGAACTTTAGATACTTGTAACTATATAAACTTCAACAGAATGTAAATCTATTTTGCATACTTATTTATTTCTTCTCGATTTTTTTATGTGGCTCGTGGAACCCGTGCGTATGCTTTGTGGAACCCCAGGGTTCCATGGAACACAGTTTGAAGACCACTGGCTTACTGTATCCAGATTACTATAGAGCGAGAAATGAAGATAATGAAAAATAAATTCGTTTTTTTAATATATAAATAGACCAGTCTTATAAATTTTACAAAAAATTGCTTTGATTTAGGTATATGTTTGTTCTCGTAAAGAGGACAAATATTTAATAAAATGAAACGAAAGTCTGAGTTAGAGAAGAAAATCATTGCTTGGAAGGAGTTTATTGCAAAATATCACGATCAAATATTCCTTAAAGGTATTCCTTGAGGTATTGAAAACTTTGGACAATCAATACTGGAGACGCGGAAAATTCTTTACGCAGCTGAGAGCTGATAAATCCTGGAGAATTTATAAATGAAGCTTCAGAATAACACTGCGTTATTAATGAAAAGTAAGAAAAAACACAAGGCTCCTTTTTTCTAGAAGGTTGTAATAGGGTATTTGATACTTAATTACACTAAGGTATATACTGTATAGGGATTGCAATACCGGATACCGGTATTTTGAGTCATTTGTACAACTTTGTAAAATCGGTATTCACAAGTTTAAATACCGTTTTTTCGGTATTTACTATAAATTTTTAAAATTGTCTCCACTATACGTTCAGGGATTGCCACCCTAGCAAAATAGTAGGTATACGTTTTTGTTTTTATGTCTCTCTAACGGTCAAAATTAATTAGACAGGATATAAAGTTGCATCGTACAATCATGGATAAGTGATAAAATATATGAACCATCCAAAAAAGCGTGTCAAGACTATCCTATTACAGCTCAGAACGATACTGCACACGCGCAGGATTCGTAGTATGATATTCGTATCTGTGAAAAAAAAGATTGTAGAGTTGCGAAGAAAGGTCGTAGTATTTCGATATTTTTAAATTGGTGAGTTTTTTATTTTCATTGTATTTGCATATCATACAATACAATTGATGCATTATGTTTATTAAGATCACATTTCAAAAATTTGTAATTGTACCACAGACTGAATAGTGATATTCACACTTTTTTTGTGATTTAAATAAATAAGATGTTCCTTTATTCTTTTTTTGTGATTTAAATAAATAAGATGTTCCTTTATACTTTTTTGTGATTTAAATAAATAAGATGTTCCTTTATACTTTTTTTGTGATTTAAATAAATAAGATGTTCCCTTATACTTTTTCTGATTCTTTATATACTATTAAAATTTTTAAGTTACAAATTATTTTTTGGGATATTTACAGTCTCTAATAAAACTGGCAAATAAAAAAAGAAACACCTGTGTGATTCCTTTCTTTTTCTAAAATTTCTGCGACAAGGGTATTAAAACCGGTATTCCGGTATTAAAATCTAAAAAAGGCCGAATACTGGTATTGAACTTTTGGTCCGATATTGCAATCCCTAATACTGTACTAACTAAAAATGAAAGTTAAGAAATTTTACTTAGAGGAACACAAAAATATGAATATTTACAAAATGTGTGTCTATATATATATATATATATATATATCTAAAAATAATATATATATAATATATATCTAAATTCTGCCTAAAGGGTATCGATACCAACATACAGCGGGTAAATCTTTAATTTTTCTCCAAAAAGGAATCTTAAAAATATAACATGAGCATAAAAATTGCTTAATTTTACATAGAAAAGACAATATAAAAGTAGTTATTAGTGAATTATAGAAGTTGTTGAGAATAGGTTAATAACCAAATAATATTATTTGAATGAAAATTATTAATCCGTAGTAATTATTTTTTTTATTTCTATTATAACTGAATTCAATAAGAAAGAGATCAATAAAATGCCATCACCATAAATACCATACCATAGATTTCCTTCACTCAGGTGTAGAGATTTTTCGCAAGAAGTATACGGCTCTAGATGTACACTCATGTCCATAAATTAAGGATAATTCAGAATCACACAGAAATTGAACTCTAAAATAAAAATTTCACCTGTAGAATTATTACACACATCTTGAATAAGAATATGCAAATTACAGGAAACCACCAAATGGCGCGGATAGTACGTCACAATGACGAGAGTGTAAGAGAGGGGTATATAAGGAATGGTGGCAAAGAAGTAAAATTGTTCACAAGCGCTTTAAAAGCCTTTCAGTGCAATAACCGCATAGTTATGGCACAAAGGAAGCATTTGGATGATTTTTTACGTGGTAGAATTATCGGACATCTGGAAGTATCCGAGGAACTTGGAATAGCCCAGAGTGTCATCTCCAGGCTTCGGCAACAATTCCAAGATGATGGTAATGTGAGTAGATGTTACAGTTCAGTTCGCCCCCGAGTTACAACGCCGAATGAGGACCGGTATTTGGCAGTTGCTGCCAAAAGAAAGAGACGGAGCACAGCATCAGAGCTATCTCGTCAGCTCTCTTCAGCTACCGGTACGACAGTTTCAAGGCAGACCGTGTACAGACGCTTAGGGTACATTGGTCTATATGCTCGTAGGCCTGCCAGATGTGTTCCCCTTACCGCAACTCACTGTCATCTGCGATAAACCTGGAGTAGAGAGCATGCATTGTGGACACCGCAACAGTGGTCTTGTGTGATGTTTTCCGACGAGTCCAGGTTTAGTTTGCAGTCTGATTCTCGCCGGACTTTCATATGGAGAGTGCCAGGTACCCGTTACCACCAAGAGAACACCATTAAACGACACCGTTACGGTGGTGCAGGATGGCTCGTTTGGGGAGGAATTATTCTTGGTTCCAGAACTGACCTGCATGTTCAGAGTGTAACGATGACAGGCCACATCTATCGGGATGTCATTTCTACGTTTGCTAGAATCTGACAAAAAGTTCAACTTGATACAAAAATGCTCTAAATCAAGTCGCGTATTTTATTACATACATATACCTAAAATTTATAAAGTTAATCTTTTGTAAATATATAATCAAACAAAATGAAAATTACACTTTAATTCATTTTCGTAAGAGCTATCAACAGAACACTGTTTTGATAATGTTATTGACATTTAGGTTGAAAGTCTCGTGAATCGCGCCAACATTTTTATAACAAAAGTTCAGACAAATCTCACACATTTTATGCTTTGTTATAACATACAATTTCCCTCAAAATGTCGAGTTTCCTTCTGGAATTCAGGAACAACACTTGTATTCGAAATTAGTCAGCGAAGTCTTGCAAGCCAAGATCTAAATATAATTCTTATTTTCAAAATTGAAATGCACTGTACTACTTTTCAAAATTTAAAATTTAAATTGCTCGCTCTGTTTTCAAAAATAAGTAGTATTAAGAAGGCCAACTACTTCTTTACGGAAGATGACGTAAGAAATAACTAAGCTATCACACACTAGATGTATTGGTCTATTTTCTTCACTAACTAACAGTACAAGACTAGAATACATCAAGGGGAATTAACAATGAAGGATATTACAGTCTTAGTAATAACCCTCATAATTTATATGATTTTTCCCTTTTATTTATACCCATATCATTCTTTATTATCTTTAGAGTCATTAACTGTCTGGACCTTGATATACTTAATCATTAGTTATCTTAACACATTTTAACTGCGTAGTTTGCTAATAAATTACAACTGAAAAAAAAACCCTTAGACGTATTTAAAATCTGGTAAAATGACTTTAAAAGAAAGGTTTGAAACTTATTGATTATTTGAAAAAAACATCCTGATTTTCTCTTAAATGACATTTTTAACTCTAAAAATCCATAAAAATTTGTAAAAAGAATAATAATTTCATTTTCTTCACAGTCGAAGAAATGATTAAACACAATTTGCTTGCTTGTGTAAGGCGTTTTAAAACCTGACTATATGGATGACATTTCCCGTTTCAATTCACCAAACAATTCATCAATAATGTAAGGATTACCGAAGGCCTGAAAAGAAACTAACTTATGAGTATTATTTAAAGCGCGTTGCTTTCGTTATTTATTACTTTATTTTTGAAAAATAACGAAAGCTATGTTCCGTTTTGCTTACCCGCGTAATATTTTTCTCAGTCTTGTCATTCATTACGGAGTTTACCCGAAGTTTGAGGATGAAATTGGATGCAAGCAAGATTTTTTTCAAAATTTAATATTGGATAATTGATGCCTAGTAATAGGGAATTTTTGGATATAATTTTATTTAGATCAACAAACTTGTATAGATTAAGAAGACATCGTAATAGTTTCGAGTACAAAATAATTGGATGTTTATATTTGGTAAAAATAATAGTTGAGAAAAGTAACACCGAAGCATCAAATTAAAATAAGGAAGAACATTCACTCTCAGACAGTTTAAGGATTTATTTTTACGCGGTTATTTCGTATTATTTATTCAACTATTTCGTAAATCGTAGAGAAAAAAAAATAGCAAAGAAACTTCAATTTATTTACAGGAAGATATTGTAGTAAATAATAAGCTTTTTAAAATTAAAAGAATTTTGCATATTTTACGAACACACAGAAAAAACAAAGGTCAAATTTAATTAGCATTAATATATATATTTGGATGCTCTTTAGAAACATATATCTCCATCATGTGGTATATGAGTAGTAATATTCATTTTCGAAGTTAAACATTTGTTAAAGAAAGAAAGGTTAATAGCTTATTATTATATAATATATTGTAAATATTCTCATATTTCCATGTTAGGTATACTTACATATTTTATTTACAGAGGAACTCTTAAAATTATTACATTCCTATAATTTTTATTTAACCTTAGTAATATTCTATAGAAAAATACAAAAATATTCCTCGAGTTACATATATAATTGCAGTATTTAACTTAATACACGAAGTCTCTAATTATTTTAGTAGAAATAATCTTTTTGCTATGAGCTACAATTCAACTCATAATATTATGCTTTCAATTTGTATTTAGGTCCAGAATCTGACAAAAGCCTGTTTATTGTAAAACAGATTCAGCTTGGGGTATGCATTTTTGAATGCAGTTTTTAGTTAGTTACCTTTTTCTTGTAATGGATTTAGAAATTATATCCATTATTTTCAATAGGATTTCTTTCAGTATTATGAATTAAAAGGGGGAAGGGGAAGGTTGGCTAGCGTCAAAACTGGTTTAAGATTATTTTATATAAATTATCTTTATACATATGAGCTGTTCTATGTCAGCAATGTTTATGTACATCTCTATTTTTTATAACCCAATATGTGTCAGAGAACAACAAAACTGTATATGGAAGGCGATTTAAACGCTTCTTGTCTAGCATCTCCTAAGAAACTTGAATTTACCGAAATGTGAAAATTCGTGAAACTATGAAGCTAAGTCAAACGTTATGAAGAATAAAAATAAATAAATAAATAATGCTAAAAATACATTTTCAGAACATAAATGATATTACCACTCGTAGTATATATTGCGCTCTTTACAAAACATCCATATTAATCACCTAAACAGAGTAAGAAAAGTTAAGAGAAATAAATTAAAAAAAAAAACTGTTTTTATTCTCATGATAAAGTCGTGTAGATACACTGAAGACTTGAAATAATAGGAACATTTAGTAGGAATAAAACATAGTAAAAGTGAAATATAAAGAGACTATAAAAGCATATGTTTCATAAGTCAACCAGCTACTGTTAAGCTCAAATCACAAAATGGAAGTAAAGTTCAATGCTAGAAGCTTCATCAAATCCATTTTCAGTAGTAATTTAACGAGCTGATAGTTTAACATTTTAATATATGTATGTTATATGAGAACCGAAAACTACTAAATTTTTCCACTTTCTCGTATAGAAAGTTGGACACAAAAGGTTCAAATAAAACCAAAGTAACGTAATTCAAATTTTCTCACTTGATTATAACGTTTTAAAATCATACTTTCGCAAAGAATTGTGAGAAAAAGCATACATACATATATTTTCTAATCTTGTGAAATGTGACACCATTACTTCGTAACTATTTCAAGGCCACGACACAGTAAATCATCTGTAACAATAAACAGGTAAGCGAACGTTTTCACAACTATGAATGGAAGTGGGCGGAAGATGCTTTCATAATAAAGTAGAATTTGATATGATAAGTCTAACTGTGAGTCGGACTGAAAAGTTTTGACACTGGTGAACTACATACGTATTGAGAGCAAATGAAGGATATATATTTCAATAAGAATTTTTCTATGGTACAGTTTTATTATTTTTAAGTAGATAAAATACTTCTGATATGTGCTACAAAATAATTTAGATTTAAAAAATGGAAGGGAAAAAAACGCATTTTATATATGAATTTACTATACACTTTAAAATTTAAAACGTTTACAATTTTTTTTATGATTTATTTTGTTGGGTTTCGTAAATAGCTTTATCTGTCGATACCTTTCTGAAATATTTTTTCATACAATTTTGTTTTATATGATTCACATAACGCAACAATAGACCAGTCTCAATAGACTGGTTTATTTGATTTGATATAAGTAATGCCGCACACAGGAGCTAAGCATTGGATTATCAGCGATGGAACTATAATTTTCGGCCACGATTAGATAATGAGATCGATATACTAGGATTTTCAAACTTCCACGTGACATCACAGGAAATCTTTGAGACATATCGTATATCACATGATTTCCTCTGATAATATCTGGCAGAATTGTATACCTGACTCAACCAGCCCAAGAAAGAAAAAAAATTATTATATTTGGTTTTAGCCAAATAATGTACTTTTATTAACATATTTTGCATGTATTTGTTGTTGGTTTTTTTTGGAAAAAAACATTTTCAATATTACAATATGATTAATCCCTTAAGCGGTCAATTTTTGTGCCCAAAATGTTCCAAAAAAAGGCACATTTTTCCATTGTATATAACTAGCCAAATAATGTACTTTTATTTACATATTTTGCATTTATTTGTTGTGTGTTTTTTTTGGAAAAAAACATTTTCAATATTATAATATGATTAATCCCTTAAGCGGTCAATTTTTGTGCCCAAAATGTTCCCAAAAAAAGGCACATTTTTCCATTGTATATAACTAAGCATAATACTTTACAAAATGCGAAAATAGAAGAATTTTATTTTAATTTTCAATTTTAAAATTTTCTCACTATTTTTTATTTTAAAAATGTGTGCGTGAAAGGAGGGGCGAGAGAAAATCTCTTAAATGATTACTTTTTATAAGTGTACTTTACATGCTTTGAAGAATGTTTCATATATCTTAAAAGAATTTCTCTCATACATACAAAAAAATTTCGTGTTCGTACCTCTTTTTCAAACGGTTGATGATTTTGTGTGCCTGTGTATATATACTACATGTACATACAATTGGAAGCATGGTGTAATACTAAGTCTTAGAATGCAATGGAAATAGAAATAATATCAATTTTTTTTATTACTCGTAATTATCCATTTTCATCTCTTTTCACAAGCAACACATTGCCTTGCCGATCCCTGTTCTTTATCGAATATTTTCAAGAATCTGAATTACTGTCTGCAATGAAAAATTCCCGCCTTCACCATAAAGAAAATCTTGGATAAAAAGTATTTCAGTACCATGGACTCAGTATCCTATCTCTTAAAAACACTAAACTAAAAGTCTCAACATAAGAATTTATAAGAAATTTGCAAATCAAAGGTAGAAGAAAATATCAGTGTCCGTACAGCGGACGGGCAAACTGGTTGTAGCTATTTTTCGGTAGACCGTACGGTGTACAAGCAAACCAGTTAAAAAGTTAAAGATAATCAAAAGCTATTGAAAACAAACTCCTAGTCTTTTTTCAAGTATGATGGGATAAGAAACAGAAAAAAAAACACAGCAATATTCAAAAATTTCTGTATCTTTTATTTAAAAATGCAATGGGAATATGGAAAAAAAATTTCTCTCAAGGTACGTATGCAAATGGCAAAAGTTTTCAAAATACCATGTAAATAGAATCCTAGAACTACTATCATTGAAAAATGTTTAATCATGTTTCATATTAATACTTTCTTTTCTTAGTTGGCAAGTATAAAGTTCTGCGCATAATTTTAAAACTAATTTATTTCTCCTAGAGTGCGTTTCAAAATATCTAATCCTTCTTAAAAGCATTCATTAATTTTTACAGCATTTAAATTAATTACTTTCTAGCAAAATAATAAACAAATACGTTTTAAAACCGTGTAAACAAAGAGATAAAAATATAAAGCAGTTGTGAAAACGGAATAAAAACTATGTAAAGTCTGCGGTGAAAATTAGTTTGATTTATTAAACTCTAGACTCTGTTGAGAATATTTTTATCAATATTTATTCAAAATTTTAATTACTTAGGTTTAATCGTTCTCTAAAGGATTAAAATTTATATATTTACCTTTCACAACTCTCTTTTAGAATAATTATTTCACATGATTGCTTTTTTTTGTCTATCAAATAAATTTTTCATTTTTGTCATTTCACAGAATAGCAAAGAAATGTTCATAGAAAGTGTTGAATAAATTACTTAGAGAATTAATATAGAGAGTTAACTGTTTTAAAATAATAATATGAAAGTGAAATTGAGTACAATAAAACTGAAATAAAAAAAAGAGGAAAACAGAATAGAATTTAAAGGTAAATAATTTTATGTATTCACAGTTGTAATTATAAATTAAAAAATTGATATAATTTTCATTTACGCGGGCGTTTGGAATTCTTATTTGAGAATTAATTTTTTCGTATTTTATCAATGATTATTTTATTCTGGCACGACAGTGAAAAATGGTAGTCTACAATTTAATATTAGATATTTTAAAATCCTTTATTAATTAACATATTGTTTTAGTTATATTAAAAATACATTTTGAGCTATCTAAGGTTTCGAAATATTACTATGTTCTAAAATGAACAAATGTTTGCCTAAGGTATTCAAAAGCTCGGTACAATTCTTGATACGTTAGAAAAGTCTAAAAATATTTTTCAGAGATTAAAAAAGGGCAAAAGCTTTAACATCAGCAAAATAAGGATTTTTAAATTCATCGACAACTAATTGGTCATTCGAACCTCATTAAAACGCTTAGGAAAGAGAAAAGTTTCGGTTTAAAGAAGACAAAATTCTTTTTCATAGATGTTGTCAGAATATCCATTCGCGAATGTAACAAAAATGGTAAAATGATACTTGAAGGAATAAATATCTTAACTTTAGGTCATAAGGATAGAAATGCTTAACATATGGAATTAATAGATGACAAAATACTTCTCAGATTAATTATATTTAAAACAGCTAAATTTAACGCATAGATACAAGAAAAAAAATATTGTATTCCCTTTCCAAAAACACCAATTCTATATTCAAAAGTTATAAAATATATAAAACTTATACGCAAGACAAAATGTGCTATAATACAAAATTCCATTTCTTCGATGGTGTCTTGGCTATATTTGAAGAGAATCCCTTTATTTGAAAATCAGAATTTCAAAATACTCAGAGGAAATCAGCGCCTCCGAAATTCCGGTTTATCTTTGGGCTTCAAATCTAGTTTGGGAGACACTGTGATTTAAGTTTCCTGCAGCCAGCTGCACTATCTTGAAACTGCAGTTTCTTTAGTGGTCAGTCTTTTCTGACATGAGCGTTTATCAAGTGGTCACTGCTTGATGTGAAATGGAAGAAAAAGAGTAATGCTTGATGCATCACAGAGGATTCTTCTTTCGATGTTGTCGTTGGCAGTCGACAGTGAGTAAACACAAACTTAAGTCCTATAAGTAATCACCCGAACGAAGCTTCTCTAAAAAAAGAAAAAGACGATGTATATAACATATATTTTATCATTAAAGAGGTATACTAATTTACCATAAACCTAATTTAAAGCGAAACACATACAATATACGGAAGTATAACGAGAAACAGTTTTGATCAAAATAAAATGACTGCAGAAATATAACAATATACAGTAACATATATAAACGTCTTATAGAAGATTTAAGAAGAATGACTTTAGAATGAATACCTACCAATATATAGGGGGCGATTTTTTTAAAAAAAATGGACAATTTAGAGCCACCTGTATTAGAATAGAACTGTAGTTCGATCTAACAATCTCTATGGTACCACAAACTTGGTATGCAGGCTAATTAATGGCATGGGAAGTACGATTCCTTGGGGAAAAAAATGTTCTAAAAATCGCCAATGGGGTCGATTTATCTCCAGAGGGCGCTGCGATCGTTTACCGATTGTGTGTACTTGACTATCAAGTAAACAATAGCAGCTAATCGTATTACACTTGTGGTTGTGTGCTAAAGCGGTTGATTTTGCTGACATTCTATAATTTAATATTCTTAAAATTTTTGTAGCCCTCCAAATATTTTTTCTAGTATTTTACTTTTCGTATAGTTATTAAATATATACAAAGTTTTATTTTACAGTATTAGATTTAAGCTTTGTTTATAGCGTTCCTTTATACTTAAAAATTAAGTGCTAAAATGTAGAACGAGGGGGAGAGGGCTTTGGCGATGTCAATTTTTTGGCGACCGGAATCAATTGCCTAGCAACATAATTTAGCACGAAGTGTTCTGAGAATTTAGAAATGTAATTTTGCAATAAAAGTAAAGAAATATTAATGTGAAACCAAGAAAATATTTATAAAGCTATCAAAATGCATAAAAATAAAAATTGTATTTTTTTCAGGTAAAGGAAAGAAAGGATTTCATTTTGTTTTATGATAGTATAGATGCAAATCCGAAAATTCCACCAAAATACTTAGCCAAATCAAACACTTGGTAATTTGTTGAGCGTATTGTCATGTGATTATTACGTCAGAGGAATCGAGTCCATAGGCGCATTTATGAAGTTGTACAATGTAAAAAGTATTACAAAATAAATAAATAACGAACAGAAAATAACCGTGAAATGCTTTTATTCACTACATTCTTTTCTTTGGCGAGAAATTTGACCACATTCAACATGATTGCCTTTGCTTGAGATAGATATGTGTATCCTACTGGTATACACAACATATCTCAGGGAATATTCCACACGGTCAGTGATATTGTACCAACAATAGTTTCCTGGGACCCAACAACGATTGCAATTGCAGCATGTGTTTACGTTCTCTGCCTGGAAGAAGTGGCTGCTCTGTTTCTTCGAACTTCTTAATCATTCCTTCACCCACCATCCACCAATCAGAGAGCAGTATCTCAGCTCCCACCCAAGTTAAAATTTTCTAGCAACATCACGCCTCGCCTTAAGCCACGCCGCCCAAATCTCTTTGCAACACCCAATCGCCTGCATGCCACTCCGCAAAACGTGTAATTCCACCTAACGTCGTCTCCATCATCATAGACTTTCCTGATAGGGGATTGAGGACTGTGTTCAAAGTCCAGATGCCCACAGACAAAACGCCATCAATGCCATTAATCATTCCTTTCAAAACTTCAAGCGATAAATGCTCCCTACGTAGCTTCTGTCGTGTCCTTAGCTCACGAGGATCTATGAAGGATTGAGATAATGCAACTTTAACAACAATGCACTTTCTGGTTATGTGAGTCGCATAATCACTTTGTGAGCTGCCTTACTTCAACTAAGAATACTATTCTTCGGAGCTGTCTATATGTTTCTAAAGCCTTAATTATTAGCGCGGTTGTCGCAAAAGAAAGCATAAGTTTGGATTTTAGTTTCATACTTGGTCTTATGATGATTCTCTGTATGATAAGCTATTGATGATTTTTTGAATTAAATTTTTTTCATGGTATCTCATTTTCCTTATCATCTATTACAGCATACCGAATTTGGTGTCATTGAAGTTGTTAGATCGAGCTACAGGGGGCTCTGAATAGCGTCAGCTTAACCCTTTGTCTACCACTCTCACTTCAAAATTACATAGAATAACCATTTTTACGAATACTTTGACGATACTTAACAGGAATAATCTTCTAAAGCCACTCTTCTAAGATATATGGCAGCATGGGATCTATGATGAATATTTTAACAAGGAAAGCGAATAGTTTTATGACAGAAATTGCGTTTTCAGCTGACATTTTGATCAGATTGCTAAGATTGTCATTTTTGTTCCGAAAAAGTAGTTAATGTCAAAGGTGTCTTATTTTTTTTTGTATGTTAATGAAGACCTTAAAAAATGATTTTACTATTTATTTTAAGTGAACAGTGTATATAATTAATTTTACGGTTGATTATTTTTAATTAATTAATTAGCTCTAACGGATTAAATTTCGCAGAGTATATTTTTTATGCATATATCTTAATTTTCAATGTAGCGACTCAAAAAAAAAATATTACACGAAAAAAACTGCAGTAAATCATAATGCGGTAGATAAAGGGTTTAAGAAATCCCTCTGCATGTAAAAAAACTAGCCGTTAACTGACCTCTTCGCTGGGTTTTGCAAGATGTTCTATAATTATTTGCTGTTTTGTAAATTATTGATGTATAAGTTTTAGCATTAAATGATCGATTGTATTAAGAAACAATCTTATAACCCTCCCCAATGGATTTAAAAAGAACAGGACTGCTAAAACGGAAGTATAATTATCTTTTACGTTCCCGCAACCTCCTCCCCATTCACAACCGTCCCCAAAAGCCCTCGTGTGGGACGTTTAACAGTGGGACGTTAATATTCACTCACTCACTCCCCATTCACAAAGTTGATTTCTGCAAAACCCGTTCTTTTAGCGAATACCAAAACTTTCACTTACCAAAATAAACATACTTACAAAATATCAAGTTTGTGGGTCTAACTATTCAAAAAACGGGATTTTTAAATTTATAACGCCCCCTTAGCCCCTCTCAACCCCCTATGAGAATCGATTCCCACAAAACTCATTCTTCGCGGACTTTTACCGAGTAAAAGAAACATGCCTGTCAGATTTCAAGTCTGTGAATCTAATAGCTCCAAAGATCTCAAAATGAGTGAGTCACTGTTCTCCTTTATTTATATAAATTTTAAAGGATAAAAGGGAAAAAAATTGTCTTAGCATCGTAATATTGACACAAGAGCTGTTACAAAGGTTAATTGTGAATCATAAATACGCGCGTGAACCATTATCTCTCGTAAAGCTTCATATCACGCTAAAAGAGGATTTTGAGGACAATTAAAAAAATTCACTACGAGTCTGTAATGGAATCAAACACATGGCTCGATTTGGAAACGTCACCGGGATCTTGGCTACTGTTGTCTTAATTCAATACTCAACGTGTGGAGGACCTGATGAACGTTAAATGTGCTTTGGCTCAAAGTTCTCAAGTTGTCAAAGGGGTGGAAGTTTGGAGAGTGGGGTGACAGCTTAGGTGTCGTTACCGAAATTGAAAACTACGAATTCCGTCACCAACTGCCCTCGACGTTATTAAAAAAAATCAATTGAAAATAAAAAAAAGCAGCAATTAAATTTATTTTGAGGATTAAAGAACATGACCCCACATAGGAAAAGCAAAACTATTTACTCGATGATGTTATATATTTTATATATAATATATATCGATATATATAACAATGATATTACATAATATATGTAATATGTAATATTTTTCTTTGACGACTCTGTATTAATGGGAGAGTTTTTGGTAACGGACCTTGTAATTTTGAATCCCGGGAAAGTGACGAGGAGGACACCTAAACTGCTACCCCACTCTCCGAGATTCTACACCCTATCAACATGGGGACTTCGGTTCACATCAGATTTAACGCTACACGATAAGTCTTCAGTGTCACGAAAAAAAGAACTCGCTACACGCAGATCACGACTTCGTTCCCTCGATCACTTAGCTACCATAGCCACTTGATTCAAAAAGCTCTTATGGCATAAACTTAAGAGATTCCAATATATATTCTTACTAGCTGATATATCCGTTCTTCGCACGGAGAAATTGAAAAATAAAACAATAGAGGTTAAAGCATGAAAAAGTTTTTAATGAGTTAATTTTAAGTGAATTGTAAATTAAAAAACAATAACAGCAAAAAAAAAAGCTTTTAGCATATCTCTGATCAAGAAAAAATCATATTTGCTGAATTTTAAATCTGTAGGTCAAATAGCTGAAAAAAAAAGGATTTTTTCCCCTCTTAATTATAACGCCTGTGTAACCCCCCCTGGTGGGTCGACTTTTGAAAACCCCTTCTAAAGCTGATGTCTGCTCAGCAAAAGTAGTATTTTTTCCAAATTTCAAGGTTGCAGGTTTAGTAGTTCACAAAAGGGAATTTTTTAAACATAAAACACCCTCGTAAAATCCCTTGGAAGTCAATTTTCGCAAAACCCTTTCTAAACGGGTCTCAACTCCATACAAGGAACATGCCTGCCAAATTTCAAGTCATTGGTCTAATAATTGAAAAAACAGTATTCTCTTTTATCTATAACACCCCTTTATCCCCATGTCTATTTTTGTAAAACCTTTTTTTCATAGCGGATCTCTACTTTTTGAAAGGAACATGCCTGTTGGTTTTATAGTTCAAAAGCGGGAATATATTACCTCTAACTTCCATGAACCCCTTAGGTTTCGATTTTCGCTAGACTTCTTTTGTAGTGGATATTTACTTTATGAAGATAACCAGACTGCCAAATTTCAAGTCTTTAGGTCTAATAATTCAAAAACTGGAGTATTTATCTATAACGCCCCTTAACCCCTCGCAACCACCTTGAGGAGTCAATTTTCACAAGACCCATTCTTAGCGGATTTCTACTCCATGAAAGAAACATATCTGTCAATTTTCAAATCTTTAGGTCTAATAGTTCCCGAGATATCATGATGAGTAATAGCCGTTTTTTTCTTCTTTATATATATAGACTGGAGATTTTATTAATGATTTAGAATATATATAGTGTCTTTAAAAAGAGGGAAATATACTGAAGTTTTCCAAAGATGGATATTTTTTTTATTCACCATAAATTTGTATTCTAGTTTGAATTCAGTCATGAAATAAAGAATAGAGTCATAGAGGGGAAAAAAATAGCATAAATATTATAAAAATTTTGAAAAAAGAATATTAAAAATGTAAAGAGAGAGGAAAATCGTATTGGCAATTTTTTAATGAATTAGTAAATATAATTTGAGCATAGATTTTTATTCATAGCACATTGTATTCATACCAACAAATTCGAATCCTGTAAATTTAATTAATTTTAAAGAACACTGTTATTTATGTCTAAAGAATGATTTTTTACCTGAGAACTCCAATTCTCAGAAAGATAAGAGGAAATACATCAAAGTTTATTATATTTATGATTTATTACGACATAAGAGAGAGAACATGGGATTTCTTAAATTGAGAAGACATGCTTTAAACCTTGAATAATTTATTTGGGGACAAAAGGAACAGGAGTACACAAACATTTTGTTTTAAAAGCATCTTATAGTTTATTGTAAGTATATTAAAAATGAAAAAGTGTGTTTTGGAAAAGTTATATTTGGAACTTCTGACTTCTTCCCCAAACGATCAATTTCATATAAATGTAAGAGATAGTTATATTCACCTTACACCACAAAGCAACACAAGAGCTATTACCGACGGACCTCAAAATTTTGAATCTTGATCAAGAGTGAGCTGGAACCCCCTCTTCTCCAAACTACCACACCAACAGGAAGACATTGAGCCTCGACAAATTTAACGTGTGCATTGACCTCCTCTACATCGTGGGTCTTCACTGGCGACCTTCGATTCTCCGGGCCACGAGTTTGGGACCATGACCATTAAGCAACTGAGGCTACTCAAGTGAATGCACATAAGCTGTTCTGTTTTATATCTTGGAATTACCTTCCTGAGAAAATGATAATGCTAATTAGTTAATATAATTATTTTACATCTCATTTTTTCATCTACTTACTATATAGGAACAATAGTTTACAGAACTTATAAAAGTATTTAAGAAATAACCAAAATTGAAATACATAGATAACAAGTAATATAAGAAAAAAAATTTTAAGTCAATTCCTACTTAGGTCAACAAAAAATAATTTATTTTAGTCTTACTTTTTATTAAATAATTACAATTAATATAAATATGTATATACATATTCACAGAATCAAAATATTAAGTGGCAAAACACTTTTTAAATTAACATTAAAAACTTTTTAACTACATTGAATATTTAATGACATTTTTTAATAAAAGTTGAATATAATAGGTAAATATTTATCTTAAAACCAGTGTGAAAGAAATGCTGACGTCTAACTAGCATATGATTTTATTCAGGTTAAGTTAAATCTTCATCACAAATTCAACAAAAGCTATTTTATCCAATAGTGCTGTCATCTGGAGGAATAATATCGACTGAAATAAATCTCTCAAATTTTAATAAATTAATTAAATTAAATTAAGGAATTAATATTTGAAAAACTGTATTATCATCAAGTGTCATCCACTAGAAATTTTAAAAAATGTATTTGGACTTGAGTGGATGAATAAAAAGTATTTTATTAACGATTGAAAATTTGAATAAGATATATAAATAAATATATAAAGGGAGAGTGTGAACTAATAATAGGAATTGAAAAATAGCTAGACTATTTACAAAGCTAACTTTTAACTAAGACAGGAAAATATTCCGTTTTAGCTCCTGAGTAACTTGTATACATAATTGTAACAAGAATAACGAGTTGCAGAATAAATACAACCAGCACATTCACTTTCCCTACTAGTTTTATTTTCTTAGTTTTCGTAACGAATTCAAATGTATCTACATCACGATTATTACTTTTTATATTGAACTTATTCTACAATAACTAAAACTCTAGCCCTGTGTAAATAACAAGTGCAGTATTGAAAGTATGTGAGGTTTCCTCTTGTTGTTATATCTTTATTTAGTACCAGTTTTATCGATTACCTCTCCTTTTTCCAGTAAGCCGATATTCATTGTCCCTGGTTGGTTTATCCGGGTTGGTTCCCCTAGTTGCAAATATCTTGAGAGCTAAAATAAACTGCATCTTTCAGTTTTGTTTGCAATATATATATATATATATATATATATATATATATATATATATATATACGCATATACCAAGGAGGATTATAAAAAACTTTGCTGATATATGACTCCTAGCAAACGTTACGCTCGAGGAAAGGAAATCAAATTTGGAATGTAGGTATTGCATATAAGATATGTGCTGAAGAATGCTATGAGAAATAACCTAGACCTATCTCCCAGTTACATTTGCAGAGACAAAATGTCGAAATTTTCAAATAGCAATACCTACTTTTTGTCGGGATCGTCACAGTAAAAAAAGAAAAAAACTTAAAATGAAATTGAAACTTAGAATGGAATTGATATTTGCAGCACGAAAAAAGGCGCGTTAGATTGAGTCTAGGAAAAAAAGTGAAAATAACCAATAAAAAACAGAGAAGCAATAGCAATGGCCACATTCTATGTTTCACAGATTTTCACGATATTCGCCTTCCCACGCGATGACACTATGCTTACGGCAGGTATTGGATAGCACTGTAGCATGTAGCATATGAAGAGGAATCAGCTGAATCTCTTTTATGTGATGGCATTTTTTAACACGCTTTTATAAGTTTCGCTTGCATGTAACGGAATCTTAGAACTCGATTTTTACCCACTTAAAAAGATCGGATTCATTCGAAATTTCGCACACTTGTCAGGGACCGATGACAATACAATAATTTCATAATTTTGTTCCATTGTCCTTTTCAGGATCGTCAGGAATAAGGATAATCAGATTTGGCGACAAATCCATATATCACGTCCAGATTTGGCGACTTATTGCATATATCATTTTTATATTTGGCGACTAGTTCCATATACCATTTTCAGACATGGCGACTAATTTCCTACATCATTTCCAGATTTGGCGACTAAAAGAATAAGGTGTAACCCTAAAGTGTTTTGAATTTAACGCTAATTATATATGCAAGTAAAAAATACACTTGCGGTTAAAAGAAATAAAACAAACAAAAGAAGTGTTCTATATCTGAGAAAGTGGAGGGTGGGTGTGTGTTAGCAATTTCTAACCATAATATAAACATTTTCTGAAAATGAAAATAAAAAAAAAGGCTCGAGCATGTGAAAAAAAATAATTTGCGTTCTAACTGCTAAATATTTTTTATTTTTATAAAGCAATACGCTTAGAAATGATGATGATACGAATTAACATGAAAGGAACACGTTTAAAAGGTGAAAAAACGATTGATACTTAATATTACCATGTTTTTAATAACTCGCTTTCTTTAATGTCTATCCGGGTAGAATTTTATAATTGATTTTAAACTGTGTGACTTTCCGAGGAGCTAGAGACTTGAAATTCGGACTATAGCTCGGAAGTGGATGACAATGCATGAAAATGGGAAAAAAGAAAACAAAAAGGAGGAATTTTATAATATTTAATCCGTAAAAAAACATGATACATTAAATATTTTTGTAATTCGAACTTTTTCTTCTTTACACACTTTTATTTGTTTGACCTGTTCAGAAGAGACGGAATCTAATATAACGATCCGAGACCTCGTAAACGGAGAGAATAAATACACTTCAGTCCCGTTAATTAATATCCATTGAAGAGCAAGACTAATTCCACAGCCACGTAATTCCAGCTTCAAATATCAAACTCAAGGATAAATTCAACAATGAATAAATGATAGTTTAAAAAACTAAAAAACACGCTTTTATTGTAGTTCGAACTAAAAAAAGAAAAATAAATTATAGTTTGAAAAAAAAAATCTAAAAAACACGCTTTTATACTGAATCGAACTAAAAAGTAAAAAAAATAATTCTTAATAAAAAATAAAATGATTAACTAGAAAATGAATGTCATTGGGGTAAAAGCGTGGGGTGTTCTATAAATGTATCAATTGTTATAATTTCTAACTTCTATTCCGAAAAGCTGAATTAGTGTAAAAATGTAGTACAAAGCACCCCACGCTTTTACCACAATGACATTCATTTTCTCGTCAATCATTTTATTTTTTATTAAGAATTATTTTTTTTTACTTTTTAGTTCAATTCAGTATAAAAGCGTGTTTTTTAGTTTTTTTTTCAAACTATAATTTATTTCATATCAGATAAATTTTTCATTTTGGATTTCATGTATCCATACAACCGAAAATCCATTGGAGTGAGATCAGATGGCTTTGGATGCCACGAAGACAAGAAGCAGGGGGAGATAATTCTTTTACCAACATGTTACATAAACAATCTTTTTGTAGAACACCCTACATGTGGGTGAACATCTTACATACCTAAACGCTTGAGAGAATATCATTCCACTATTGTGAATTGATACTAACATAATTGGTCATCCATTTCCATTCATTGGTATTCATTTCCATGTATGTTTCTAGACAGTTGACAGTAAACTTTTCATAAAAGAAAGGTTTAAGAATGAGGATCCTTACCCTCCCGTACCAAACTTTAGTTGTATAATGGATCATTTTACGCTGATTTGAATCTGCTCAGTAAATGCAGTCTTTCGAATTAACGTCCGTAGAATATAAGGCCATCTGTTATTAGCTTCATATTGAACCAATGACTCATAAGCAAATTCCTACCTTACTTGGTTAAATTTGCCAATAAATTGATCTGCTTATAGAATCTGAACGCATTGAAACAAGTATGGAAATATATGGACAATAGAGGGTAGAGAATTTTGTGGACTGCACAACTTATGGCACATTAAACATGCATGAAATTCCACGTACTTTTGAGTAGCAAACTTCATCTGGTACATTTCTGCAATAGTCTCAATAAACAAGGTTGGGAGTTTAAGATGAGATCAATCGCATGTGCAACTGGTTCCTTCTGATTTGCGTATAAAATCTCGTATAGCTTGCATAGAATATGAACCTTGTTGTAATCGATGGTTTCTATTCTACACAGCTAATGTTTCTACAGCATTTTGTCCATTCAGGTAGTAGTATTCAAATGATACTATTTAGCTAATCCATTATTAAATTTTACTTAAAGTAAAACATCAAACAAGAAAACCGTAAAATAGTGATGAAGGTAGTTGCAGCAACACATATGCAAACTCTTAGGCTCAGGATCATCGTTTCAAGGTTAAACAATTTTGAAGGTAGTGTCAAATTTATCCTTTATTTGAGTATATTACTGAGTTGAAACAAAATTTTTAAGAGAAAATACAGTTATAAATAATGTAAAATATTTTAACAAATGTAAAGAAAGTTGATTTATAATAAATATAAAACAACATATATACCAAAATTATTTTAAAAAAGTAATCTACTTATCCCATTGAATGGATTGTTTAGTGAATCTTTTAGTAAAATAATAACTTTGTTATAAGATTTATCCATAAAGCGAAAAGTGCAGTATATTAGTCCTAAGAAAAGTAACTTTGTTGAGCTTTATAACTAAAAATGAAGTGATGTTAACGTAATAAGTTGATGAACTAATAATTCACTACCTTTAATGATATCCATAGCATGAATATCATGATGATCAATATTTAAAATATCATCCAGGACAGCTGTGATGTCTTTATTACTTTCTTTTTACTTTACGACACAGCACGTCGTGTCAACAGAACAGGATTCTATCTTTCTCTTTCTCAATACAACCAAAACACAAGCGCAATTCACCGCACTCCCAAAAACGAGGAACTCTCTCTTCCCCGACCATCACCTTCCCCCTAAAAACAGTAACCCACCGCCTAAGACGCACTAAATAGCGCCAACATTCCATAATCTTCCGCCAACAGTAGCCAGACACTACAACAGCAATTTCGTTTTGCTGTGGTCCAAACATGAAATATTTAATATCTTTCTCAAAAATATTCTCTAATTCATTAATATTTAGCTTTTGGATTTTCTGTGTCTCTGCTACTCTTGGTTCTTTTACTCGAGATGAGTCATAACAAATAGAGGATGCCGGAAGGAGCACGTGGTTGAAGCCACCATATATATATATATGTGTGTGTGTCGTGCACTGAGATGTGTGTATGGTAAGGATTTATTTACCGATGATTATATTTAGGTTGTTGATGTGAAAAGAGTTTTATTGATGAGGCATCCTTTTTAGATAGCAATCCAGGTTATTGTACATTTAAACACACACAAATCAAGATCTATAGACGACACTTAACGAACAGCATAAAAAAGACACACGCGTACTATATGACGGGGACAAGAAGCAGGGGCACTTTCCAGTGAATCTAGGTTTTTATACAAAACGGTACCGGAAGTACACAAACTCACATGACTTTCAAAGACGTTTCTTGTGATTGGTCGACATATATCGAACGATGCGGTTATATACTGAATAGTTGAAAAGACGTCGAGTAAATAATTTTGTAGTGTTAAAGTTGCAGGTATTCCTGTTAGGCTGGTAGCTAATAATTAAGTATTTACGTGAGAGTCCTGAAGGGTAAAACAATTACAAATTAAACAGTTTTTAAGATGAAATTAACGTTATTGTATATATATAATCCATAATAATATATACAAATAGTTATAAGCCTAAGTATAACTATTCAGAACGAGAGAAAGAAATATTAGCTATTTTTGTTCAATAGCAAATGCTTGGTCTTAGAAACTAAGAATGCAGTTTTAAACAATGGTTTTCGGCCATTCAACCTCTCGTCTGTAATTTGCTTATACCTCTGTGGCTTAAGGAAAGGAAGAAATATAATAAATATGTAATTATTACAAAATAAAATACACTAATGCTAATTTAATAAAATGTAAACAAAAAATTTAGTAAACAATGCACTAAATAATATATATATACATATATAGTGTGTGTGTATATATAATATTTAAATTACTAAAACCGATAACTGCAATTTAATCATTTTAAAGAAATCGTTAATGAAGCATTAAAATGATTTACTCAACCCTCCATAAGGCGCATCTGGTCTGAGAGGCCAGTAAAACAATTATTTAAATGCCCCTCCTACACCCGGTTGCTGAGCGGGACGCCCCTCCCAATAGTTTCCTGACTCTTGATGGTGGGTAGCACGCCACAGTCCAGTCTGCCTTCAACCCTCATCCGGCTTGTCTAGACCCCCCTCTGGCTTGTGAGGCCCAGTGCGTCCGATTGTTGGTTTAGTTTATGTTTCATTTTGTTCATTAAACTGGTACAATTTGGTGTATTTGCTTTCCTTAGATATTTCCCAAGGCCGATAGCGGTGTGGAGATCACGAAATATGTTGGTGGCCTCTCAGGCAGGGTGCGTCTGATTCTGTTTCGCTCAAAGGTGCACCCGACGAAGGGTTAAAGATGAGACACAAAGATGCTGGAGACATTTTCAAATTATGAACAAAGAACTATTTATCTTTCTGAAGTTTTTTCAAGTCTTGGTGCTACTAAGGACCCACCAAGTAAAGATGTTGCATGATGTTGTTGAGTAATGTTGATGCATGATGAAGTTTTTAGGTTGTCGTGATGTGGAAACTTGGAGAGTGGGATTCCAGATCAGATATCGTCTTCATTAATTAGCGTGGTTCAAATTTGTGAGGCTCAGCCCCGATAGCCCTCGTATAATTAAAATGGTTAGTTAAATTTATTAATTAAAATGTTAGTTTACTCTCATCAGTTTCCAGTTTCAGTAAACTGACTTTTGTTGGCTCTTATAATTTTTCAAATCATAATAATAATTGTTTCTATATATTTATGTAAAGAGTATATTATTTTCTATATGCGTAAATACAAGATTTGAGAAGAGAGAATTTTCATGACATTCAAGTAAATACAATCTAAGGAATCATGTTACGATCTGATAGTAGAAAAAATAAATTAGTGCAACTAATTTAATAACACACTAATATGTTACGCGCGTGCGCATATATTCTGTATGGCTGACTGCTTCTGCTTAATGTTTCGCAACAAAAAGAATAACTGATTTTAATCAAATGATTGCAGTAAATAAGTGGAATAATCTACAATCATTGTTGAACCCATACCAATAATACTTTTTGCACAAATGCGTCAAACAAAGAATTTATATATTACAGCGCTTATACCTTCAATAACCCTTTAACACCGGTTTGCCCGTACGATGTACGGGCAACCGAAATTTGACTGCAACTGGTTTGCCCGTAGCTGATATTTTCTTCTTTCTATCTTTGATTTACACACGTATTTTTAATTCTTATTGAGAGATTATTATTTCTAGTGTTTTAAAGAGAAGTATTTTGTCTATGGTATCGAAATGCTTCTATTCCGGGATTTTCTTTGTGGTGAAGGCTGTAATTTATCTTTGGAGCCAGGAATTTAGATTTTTGAAAAACTTCGATAAGGAACAGAGATTTGCAAGACAATGTGCAATTTGTTACTGGAGAAGAAATGAAAATGGAATGATAATCCAAAAAAAAACCAATATAATTTTTTTCCGATTGTAATGTTAGGTTTAGAATGATATAAACCATGCTTTAAATTGTGCGTGTATATATATGCACACACACACACACACACACACACACACACACACACACACACACTAAACTGTTTGCAAAGGAGGTATGAACATGAAAATGTTTCTTGAGACTAGAGGAGAAATCTTTGTGATATATATATGAAGCATTCTTCATAGCATGCAGAGTGTACCTACAAAAGGGAAAAACTTAGGGTTTTTTTTATTCCACAATAATGAAAAGAATAGAGTAAAATCTTTAAAATTGAAAGTTAAAATAAAATTTCTTCAGTTTCTTATCCTATTAAGTATTATGCTTAGTTATATATGCAATTAAAAAAATTTGCTTTTTTTGAAACCTTTTGAGGGAAAAAATCATCAGTTCATTGTTTATAATACAAAAAATAGACGAAAGCTGATAGGGTACGTGAGAGGGAGCGAGAGATTAAAAATTGCATTAAATAGATGAATTTACTTCGTACATATAGAGCTTTTCACACGAATTAGATTCCCTAGTAAATTAACGTGGAACATTTAACTTTGCCACTACCAGAGGTTGTGTAATTGTCGTCGAGCCTGGACAATTACTCATAATTTAGAGTTTCAGTCTAGCGAAGACTAAATTAACAACTTCCTTATTTTTCCCAACAGATAATTCATTGTTATTCACAGATGTTCTTAATAGCACGATTGTTTCAAGTGGCAATGCTTGTTGATAGGACCAGCTTTCAGCATAATTCTCTCTGGGAAACCTTTCCTACTCTATAATTTCCACCGCTTGGTATTCACACATTTCCATAAAATCTAGAAAACGAACCCCTTAATCTAAACATTTTTTCTCACAAAGTTTTTTTATGTTATTTATTTTCTTTCTCTCTTTTAAAGCACAAAAGCGCTGGGCTCGTTGGATACTAAATTTTAATTTATCCCCAGACGGTCAGCAATTCCGCGAAGCGTTATGTCATCTCCAACAGCTTCTGAGAATTCTCGAGTAATTGAGGTTAATGAGATATTTAGAGAAAAGAACTGCAAATTAATGCAGTTATTTTTTCCCTCTGTGGATGATTTTTAGATTTTGTTGTTTTGAGTGAGTTAAAAATTATCGGATTATGTGGAGCGTATGAGCATATTCGTTATCTTTTATATCTGAATTTTCTTGTAATTGTGAGAAATAAGTTTTTATTATCCTTAAAGTAGTTAAATAATTTTTTTGTGCGATATGAAACACGCATAATCAAAGCCCATTGTGGATAAATAATCAATAATGATTATTTCCGTGTATGAGAAGTAACTTTTTTTCCATTTATAACAAAGTCATAAATATTTGCTTGTATTTTTTCATAAAAATGAATATATTTATGTATAATATGCTCTTCAGTTTGATAAACTGGAAAATATACATTTTATAGCTGAAAATATATTGAATGTGTTTGTGTGCCATTTTTATATTTGAAAATCTAGAACAAAACAGTAGTAAAAGAAAAATGTGTTATATATATATATAATCTAAATTTCTCTACAAGAGATAGATGAATTAAACATGATCAAAACTGAAAAGAATTGAAATTGCAAGATAAAGATACAATAGTATTTAAAAGGAAATATGAAAAATTAAAATAATAGAGTTATATATAAAAGAATGGATGTTACAGTATTATAAACATTGCTGACTTAGGACAGCTTATATATAAAATAATTTACATAAAAGTGTGGAGTTGAACATGTTTTGTGGCCAGCCAACCTTTCCCTTTTCTGTTAATAATACTGAGCAAAAACCTATTGTAAATAATGGATAGAAAATCTAAATCCACTATGAGAAAAAGGTAACTTACCTAAAAATTGCATTCAAAAATGCAGAGCCCGCTAAATCTGAGTACAAAAAACAAGTTATTGCCAGATTCTGGACCCAAATACAAATTTGAAGCATAGGAATGGCTGAAAAGTAGCACTTAGCAAAAGTATGAAAAGAATAGAAATAATAAATTAAGAATTGTAAACATACTACCATTATCTTAGGAACACAAATATTACATATGATTTAAAAAATAATAAATTAAATTAATTTTTTTAAAAAAAGGTGAGTGGTAAGGCCTTTCTTAACGTGGATCATCATTTTGACTTTAATGGTTGATGTTTCTTATTAAAATGAGATTGACGAGGCAGTCCTTTATGGCAGGAAATCTGTTTATTGCACATCTTAAGCCACACAAACATACACATATTAAAACACAACAAGCGACACTACACATAACAAAGAAAACTAAGACACAACGCGTTGCAGAACAAAAGAACACTGAAAGAACAAAGAGCAAGAGGAGAGATTTCTGGAGATCTGGCTATTTATACTCAGCGGGAAATCACCTGATCTGGGTGGGTGGATAGATGTAGTTCAAGATACTCTCGTTAAACTGGTAGCTAGGTTATTAATTAAACGTGGTTCCTGAAGGAATGGACCATAGATATATAAATAAAAAAACTATTAAAGATTAAATTACTGGGAATTATTATATATATATATATATATATAATTTATTGATATCGAAGTCCTAGCATTAAGAGTTCGATTGTATTGAAGAACATTCTTATAACTCTCTTCTTCAATGGCTCGACCGCTCTGGGTGGGCCCCAGTCTTCTCTAGAAGCTTTCTGCAGGCATCTCTACTTTTGGAAACAGTTTTCCAGTTTTTGAGCTTTAAAACATTTAGGCCTTTTTTGACACAGTCAACCCATCTTAATGGGGGTCTGCCCCGAGGTCTATTTCCCATGGGCTTGCAGCAACGATCTTCATTCCTTCTAGCCAGATAACCAGCCCAGTTAAGTCTCTGTAATTTGACAAATTTTACAATATCAGGTTGTTTATAAATTTTGTAGAATTCTAAGTTATAGATTCCATCTTCTCCATGACTCATTCACTTGTATCCCACCAAGAATGTAGCGTAAGATCTTTCTCTCGAAAATTCCCAAAGCTTTCTCATCACGCGAAGTCAATGACCAAGTCTCTGATGCATTAGTCAGGACAGATCTCATAAGACTTTTGTAACGAAGCAATTGAGTTCTTAATTTGAGAAAACTGGATTTTAAATAGCTCTTCAAGGCATAAAAACATCTATTTGCAGCAATGATTCTTTTATAAATTTCTCGGGCTCTAGCTCATTTTTATAATTTATCTCAGTTCCCAAATAAGTAACACTGTTAACTTATTCAAATTTATAACTGCTAAATTCTGTGTGACTAAATTGTAAGTCGGATTTTAAACAAGGTAAATATTTAGTTTTATTCTCATTTATACAGATAAGTTAAATCTTTTAGCACTTTGTTCTAATGCGATAAATGCCTGTTTAAGAGCTGGTGCTGTTCGGGCAATTTTATAACTCTCACCTCTAGATTTAGAAACGACAGAAATTTCTAAAATTGAAGTAGAATGGTCCTTTACGCTCTCATAACCTCATCCCCTAAAAGTGAATTTCCATAAAACGCATTTTTAGTGTATCTCTACTCAACAAAACAAACATGTTTGCCAAATTTTAAGTCTAAATCTAATAGCACAAAAACGGAATTTTTTTTATGAATAAACCCTGTAACAAACTTTGAGAGTTGATTTCCGTTCGACCCGTTATTACCGGATTTCAATCGAATAAAATAAAGAAGCAGAACGAACTTCGTTACTGTAGGTCTAGTCGTTCGATAACGAGATTTCTTTTTATCTATACGCCCCAGTAACTCCTCACTCCTCCCATAGGAGTCAATTTCCTTAAAATCCATTCTTAGCGTATCTTTATTCAAACAAAGAAACATGCTTACCAAATTTCAAGTATGTGGGTCTAACAGTTCAAAAACGGGATTATGTATTTATAATGCTCCAATACTCCTTAAGATTCGATTTTCGCAAAATACGTGTTTAGCGTATCTCTAGTCCATTAAAGGATCATGCTTACCAAATTTCAAGTCTGTAAGTTTAATAGTTCGGGAGTGAGTGATTCTTTTCCTCCTTTATATATATAGATATCAATAATAATACGTAAACACAATTATTTCCATTCAAATGAAAGGGTATGTATTTAATTAAAAACAATATTCTAAAATAGTATGAATATTTTTAAGACGATAATGAATATTAAAAGGAATTTTGTATATGATTTCTTATTATATTTCATTTACAAAATTGTCAATCACGCTTTTTCCATACAAAGAAAGATAAATGCAACTAAAATATATTCAAGGTAGCAAAATTAGTCAACTTATTATTTGAAGGAAAACTTAAACGATTGCGAATTTCAGTTTTCAGAGAGGATATGCCAGAAAATAGAAGCAATTGCTATTTACTCATTTTGTCGCCATTTACTTTTTAACTTGAAAATTTTTTAATTAGTGAATAATGAATATAAGCTCAATATTGCAATAGTTACATAATTTTCGAATAATAAATGAAATCTCATAAGGCATTATTAATCATTTAATTTTTCAAAGATTTTCATTATCCCTATTTCAAGATTCTTCAAAAATATAAATAATATATATATATTATGTTACTTTATCAAATTAAAATTCAATATGGATTTGAAATTCAACATCTGGTAGTTTATCTTTGATAAAAATTAGCTCACAATACCCTTTTTACAATTACTTTGTTGGCGCTCAACGTCTTTTGAAGCATTTCTCAAAAAACCAACAAGGGAAAAATATTTATGATACATCTTTCCTCTGGGTATTAATTATAGTTGTATTTACAAGAATTGAAAAGTAAGCAATTTTATGATGCATATTTGCTATTTCAGCAGTGAGGGTATTGAAACTTTCCAGAACAGCGAATCTTGAGTTAAAAAACCCTATTCGCTTCCAAAGCTTGAGGGAAATGTAAGCGCACAACAGAAAGGAAAGCGCAAAATCAATAGTTTGTTGGCAAAGGCATCAACCTGTAGAAAGTAGGAAGAATAAACTCCTTGATAAAACAGCAAATGAAAAATGGGTGCAATTCTTTATAATACACTTTATTATGGAAACGAAATGACATTTTTTTTTTTTAAGTAGGGGAAAAAAAGCGAAATTCCCAAAGCGTAGTTTTATGGGATAAAATGGATGAAAGTAAAAATATGTTGCGTATAGGGTAGGATAAAAGAGCTATAGATCAAGCACAAATTGATAAATACCTTAATTTTATTAAATACTATTTTCACCATGATATTGACTACAAGTATGTATCATGCATATATGTTTGTGCGCACTTAACAATTTTTTTAAAATTACATTATTATTACTCTATATGTTTTTGTGGGATTAAATTACTATTTATACTCTCTTGTGTTCTCGAGTTTCGTTCTTTCACAATAATCATCAAATAACAAAAAATAATGAAAATATAAAGTGATAAATTTAGTTTTTAGCACCCTTTTATATAAGCTTCACTTATATGTAACGGAATCTTTGAACTCAATTTTTACCCACTTTAAAAGGTCAGATTAATTCTACATTTTGCTCACTTGTCCAGGACCGATGACAATGCAATAATTTAATAATTTTGTTCCATTGTCCAGATCAGGATCATCAGGATTAACATTTTCAGATTCCATCCCGCATCTGGCGACTAATTTCGGATCCCATTTTCCAGATTTGGTGATTAAAAGATTAAGTTACAACTTGTTGTTGTTGCTAATGCCACCTGTCTGACGTAGTCAGATCGAGGCCCACGAAATTCATCATGGCATCGGGCTATATTGTACGCCTGTCGTTAGCCGTAGCTTTGAGCACCATGCAGGTGACAGTACGTTTTGGATCGGTTCCACCCCAATTTTGAGGGAGAACACCCTAGGAGTAGGCAGGGGATTCCCATCTCTCTTCCCCTTCCACCAACCACACGAGAGGACTTGCGGCTCGACGGCTATTTAGAGTAGCCCCATGCCACGCGCGCGAAGGCACTATACATTTACAAACATCCATGTCTTCTCCGGGATTCGAACCCAGGCCCTACGGCACAGCAGCCAGCGTCGCTAACCACTATACCGGATGGGCGACGAAGTTACAACTTAGTTCGATTAACTATAAAGGGTGATTTTTAGTTTTTTAAAACTATAATTTAGTACACTGATGTTCTATTTTTTTCAGATTTATCACACTTTAACATAAGTGATACTAATCAGTAAATTTTTCACTCATCAAATCTTTTTAACAATGGAGAAAATATTATTTTTTTTCCACACAATATGATTTACAATATAATTTTTTTTGTCTTATAGTAGCACTTGCTGAATTTCACGTAGCTTTATGAAAATAGACATAGCTAACGAAATGTTTTGCATCAAATTTTCTATTTAGTCAAGTTAAGTTTTTTTATGCTTATATGTTTGCAATCAAAATAGATTTTTAAAGAAAATATAGATATATATTTTTAAAATATACATTTTTTCACGACTTTTAAATAAATATTGAAATAACTCCTTGCAATTTAAAAATTAAAACGGTTTCAGAAAATTTCAATTCATACTTAAATATTAAATAAAGAATTTGACATGTAGGGTTTTAAATTGAAGTTACAACTTAATCGATTAACTATAAAGGGTGATTTTTAGTTTTTAAAACTATAATTTAGTACACTGATGTTCTATTTTTTAAGAGGGTTAAGAGGGGGAAATAAAAAGAATCTTATCTTTTTTTCTGAAAAAAAAAATCCCTAAATTTACTTTTTAAGCTAATTTTTTTAAAAAAAATAAATTATTAAAGTTGTTTTGATATTCCCGTGAAAGATTTTTTTTACTTAACAATAACAAAAAGTCGGTTTATAAAATTTTTTAGCTGTCATGTAACAAGTTCAGTCGTAGAAAGCATTTCGAAGACAAAAATTATTATTTTGAGAAAATTTAACATAATTATAACTATGAGCCCTTGTAAAGTATTCTACCTTATAAAAAACTTTTTTTTTAAACTCTAAAAAATGTTCCTATTTTTTAAAAATGTTTTTTATTGCTAGGTTATAGAAAACTGATTATAGTATTTTTTCCGGTCTCTCTCTCAATTATCTTTTTATTAATTTTGCTGCTTTTATACCTCCTTAAAGAGATTGCTTCTAAATTTTTGGCCTATATTTACACAACTGATTAGTAGCTACGAATTTTGTTACTCTGAACCATTATAAGGAGGTCACATATTGAAAGGATGCACAACGATGATGATATTTTACTTCAAAAAACCTTTTAATAGAGGGAGTTAGATTGAGAGTTACATTAATGTCGCACTATAAATCCACACGAGAGCTATTGGCGACGACCTCGTAATTCTGAACCTTGTTTAAGTGATGAGGATGACACCTGAACTAGCATCTACCTCTCCTAAAAACCACACCATATCAACAGGAGGACATTGAGCCTCGTCAGATTTAATGTGCATCGCTCCCCTACACGGCGCGTCTTTAGTGGTACTGGGCTCGAACTCATGGCGTGCCAGCCATGATTTGATACCTTGATCACTAGGCTACCGCGGCCGGTATATATCGAAAGCCAGTAAAACTGTTCCGAAGTCTTAGCAAGGCAATAAAAATTACTTTGACAGTGTTTGTGAAGGATTTACTTGTTTAAGAGAAAAATTTGCTCATTTGTGCCTTTCCTTTTCCGTCCAATACATCGTATACGTGCGCCTGTATGAAAAATGGTGGGATTGAGGAACGAATTGCGTTACTTTTAATCGGCAGTTAAGGGATTGTAAAGTAATTTGTCACATTAAAAAATTTATTCTAAAAGAATTCACTCATATAGATTTGCACGAAACTATTAACTAGCGTATTTTGACCAAATAAAAATTCTCAATAAAACCAATAATGCATCAAATTATACGCGATGTAATGTAACCTGACTGATCCTTACGCTTTTCACTCTTATTAAATAAAGCTTGACTACTTGCTGAAAATAAAGCTTAAAGCTGATTCCGAAGGCGCAACCCTAAATCAAAAAGTTCTGTTTGCTCGCGTTAACGTTTTTAAGTAAAGTTTTATAGCGATTTTTCTTTTTCTTTTCATCGAAAATTTTCATCCTACATATAATATAACTGATCTATTTTTATCAACGTTCACTCCGTAATTTTTATTTAGTGTCACTCTTGTTTTTGTTTTCCCATCTACGCACCATAAACAGGTCACATTAATAACTTAATATGTTGCGTATATACGAAGTGGTCTTCTCGGTTGACGAAGCTTCCGGATAGGACGGATTAACCGAAATGATTTCTTGATACTTCTAATAGATGGCTACAATTCTGTATGAAGGGCACGTTCTTCATCAATCTGTTCATTTCGCTTGAATCAACATTAGCTACGCGTATTTTGGGTGGAAGATAGATTACAGATGGTTGGGGAAGTCTAGTATTTAGTGAGACGGGAAGATTTCTTCTCCAATCAGAATTTAAAGTGAAAGAATATTACCGGTTTTGATTTTTTGTTTGATGAGAAGTTCACTACTAAAATAAACAAAAACACTAACAATTCCAAATGAAAATTATTAAAAACAACTAAATAGTGAAGGAAAAAAATACATAAGAAATATAAATACTTTTTTTTATATAAACTGTTACTTTTTCATAGCGTATAACATTATAACGATTTAAGGTATCTTTTTTGAATTTTATGTATTTAAGTTACAGTTTAAGCTCGAAAGCCATTAATGGGCAGATTATCTATATTAATCTGTGGATTAAATGTATTTCTCCGTTAAAGTGCGAAATCAAGAGTTTTTCGCCTTTTAACTAGGTGATCTTCATATTAGTGGTGCCCATATCTTTAAAGTTCAAAGATTTATTTCTCTCATTTCCTTTCCGTTAGAAATTTTGATAAAAAACGTTGACTCCCCCTCCCAGAATAATTTTCATCCTAAATATTTAGAAACAGAGTAGCAAAGACAGTAAATGTATTCGATAAAAGACTCCTTGAAATAATTTATAATAAATTTAATTACGACGACCAAAAACTTCTGGAAACTAATTAAATCTTATAAGTCAAAATATTACCAAGTATAGCTACACATACCAATATAGCAATCGCAACCATGATAGAAGAAATCATAATTTTCTAAAGTGCACATGGTCAACTAAAGCCCTTCGCTATTAATCGCTGAATCCTAACAGGCGAAGAGCAAACCGTTTGATTCTTTGTATTGCAGATTTTCAATTGATTGCATTACAGTTTTTCATCTGATTGATGATTGATTCTTTGAACTAACTTGTTGTTTTTTTAATTGTATTAACGAGATTCTTTAGATATCGAAATATATGACATTATATGGGATATATGACATTATGTCAATTTCCTTATTTGTAATAATTTTTAAAACCATTTGATTGTTTGTATTGTAGTTTTTCGATAGATTGATGATTGATTCTATCAACTAATGCGTTGATTGTTTGAGTGTGTAACTTGATTCTTTAAATATAAAAAAAATAAACGACAATTAATGCAAGCGTTCAAAAACGTTGCTGTTTACTACCAAGAATCTTATTTTTACTTTAACAAGAGCTTATAGGTAAGAGAGAGAGTACCTACCTACTAAGTACCTACTTTACCTACTCTCTTTACAAGAGAGTAGGTAAAGTGCAGATAAACGAATGTCTAGTAGGTAAAAAAAAAAAAAAATGTGCTGATTATCTAGGTAATTCACAGATTACGTAGGTAGTTTGAGAAATGAAACAATTTTCCACACTTTAACGGATCATCCTTATAAATGTCCAGATTACTAAGCTAATCTGAAGCCGAAAAACATTGTTTAAACCTGCAATCCTGGTTCCTAAGGCCAGGAGTTTGCTCTAGTATTTCTGTGGCTAAATCTATTCTATCATGACTATAGTTATCTTAGGTATATAACTATTTTTTGTATATTTTTGTAATGTATATATATATATATATATATATATAACCCATATATTTTCGTGTAAAAGCTGAGAAGTCTTAGAACATTTATAAAACTAATGCATGGCGTCTGTTTACTTACGAATCAGCCAATCTTGAAAAAAAAACGTGGCTAAAAAAACATTGTTTAAGTAAAATTTCCCATTATTATGCGTACGCGAATTTTATCTTTTAACTTATATAGCAAGCGCACATACAACCTTTATTCAAAAAGAAAAGTTGAAAGTCACTAAGTCCTTGAAGTCGGTGTCAAAATCGAGTTATGAAATAATTCGTAAAATTAGTTCATTGGGATGTCTGGAGGCTTATATTATCATCAGTTTTAAAATTTTTTCCTCCCCAGAATCTCTATGTCCTTTTCATACGCATTGCCTTACCTGCCATTCACATAATTACTGGTGTTGTACTTTTTTGAAACTTTGAACTATCATTTCGGAGGGAATATCCGACCATGCTTGTTTGACGTTTTGTGCAACTTTTGCTATATCCACTTTTTTGAACTCTCATTTTTCGTTATAGCTTAATCTTATTTTCATCCTCGTAAACGTAAGCCTATCCTTAAATGACTCTTTTAAGCTAACAACCAGTGGAAGGATCACTGATGCCAGATCAATTGGTTTTACAGTCACATTTTTGTTTATATATCACCAATAGCTGCAATAACTTTAGTAGTGTAGCTTCAAAGTGTGACGGTAATAAAAAAATAAATTCAAATGAAATCCACAGATGAAAATTCCTCTACTTCTAAGCCAATTACTTTTGATGACATTGGAGGGGTTATTGCATGAGCCCGGCTCTCGCATATATGCACCCAAAATCACAGTCAGACTATATGTCTTCTGATTCATAAAATGTACTCAACCCTATTGTTGATCGAAACAGTTTTTGTCTTTCCAGCTCCTCAAAAAATATTGTCTCCAATGAGCAGGTATATACCGTACTAATCGTTGAGCAAATAAACCATCACTATACTCTATTTTGACCACGGTAAAGCGTGATATCAGTTGTCCAGCAGTCTGTTACATGCGTTTGTGAATCCTCTCGCAGTCCGCTGATTATCCTTTCTAGCCTGCAGGACAATATACTGACAGTTCATCACTGTGGTTACTCATAGCCAACCCCTTCCTGAGCCTCAGATAACAGTTTCTGCAGCTTAAAATGTTCTCCTAACTCGTGAAACGATGCTGCAAGCGATCCCGAACTCCATAGTCTCACTACTTACACTTCGACATTCCTCAATGTTCTCAATAATTTGATCTCGGGTAAAGTCATCTAGATGTCGTCTACTGAATTATTTGTTGATGGATATCTGTGGGTAGTAACTCGACGTTATTTAAATCGATGAAACCTGTGTAAGAGCTTTCACAGAAATGCCCCAGCAACCCTTTTATCATTCCGACACACGCTAAGTACTTCTCTTACTGTATATATACATACATACCATACAATACCTGATCCTAGTTGGTCTTCTAATTGTTTTTTTTTGGTCCCCCTTCGCTGCTCGTTTTGCTAATTTTTCAGCTTCAACAGGATTTCTATCTTCCAGTGCAGTTAAACAGCTAACTTTATCTGCATTTGTAAATAAAACAACACTTCCATACATTATCAAAATTTCAATCGCAAAAGTTTTTGATAAAATTTTTGCGATTTGTAGGTCAGAATTCGACTCGCCGTGTAGAGGGCCTGATGCATGTTGAATCTGTCGGGGCTCAAACGCCCTCCCGTTAATGTGATGTGGAAGATAGGAGGGGTATTCCTTCAGGTATCGTCCTCGTCACTTGACCATGGTTCAAAATTACGAGGTCTGTCACCAAAAACCTTCGTGTACTTGAATAAGGTGACGTAATATTCACTCTATCTCTCAAGTCAGAATTTAAAGGTGCGATGTAAAGATCTCAAAAAACAATCAGTTATCACAAAAAAGTACGACATTGAAGACCTATAATTAAATGCGAAGGGAAGTAAATAAAAGCTTAAGAAAAGGACATCGTGTCTTCATCAGAGAAAGACTAATTGCACATTCTCATTTATATATATATATATAATTACAATATAATATACCTTAATACTCGACAGGTATTTATTTAATTGTTATCTTTTTAAATAAACGCTTAACATACTGTTGTGTGAAAGCGAAATCCTCTTTTTTCTCCCTCTATAATCAACGTATGAATAAGTAACGATATATATATATATATATATAAGCACACACTTCTTAAAATAGGAGACTTGATGAGGTAAACTCAGAAAGAGAATTCTTTTTTTCCCACTTTTTTCCCCTTCTTCTTTAGTCCTCTTCCTCGTAGTTCCCATTTCCTCCTTAGTTCTAATTCGAGTCCATTAATAGTTAATTGGTGTTAATGCCTTGCTTTGTCTTTCAAAAGTGTTTCGTTCTTTACAAGTTCTGTAGCTTTGTTTCACTTTCTTAGAATCCTAATAATCCTATTCCTGGTAAATTGCTTTCAAAGTGGGATTTCTGCAAGAGATGGTGCCTTTATATCAAGTGTAAAAAGAGGATTAGAACATATGGCTTACGTATATGTATATGTTACCGTTAAAGTGTGAAATCCGTTATTTTATAGAATTACTAGGTATTTCATGAAATAACTAAACGAGTCAGTTAAGGTATCCGACTACTTGCGAAAGTTTGTTTTAAAAAAATGGAGATATGGGGATTTTTTTGTGATTTTTAGATTTGTTTAGTACATTTCAAGAAAATATACTAAAAATATATATATATATGTAATACGACGATATTGATACGACGATATTCGTTGGAATGGATTCTTTAAACTGATATTGAAGAAACATTCTTGAGGTTAATTAAATCGGTTTATTATACATCTTGAAAACATTTAAGCAAGACAAGGACGACACATAGAGGTACGCGTAATCACAAACAGACACACACACACAATACGCAAACACTAGCTGCAGCAGACTACATGATGACAAGAGACAAGAAGCGAAAAGGGCCGCGTAACCGTGTGCTCAGAGTTCTTAAACTGGCGGTGAAGGTCGTACGACGCGCGCGAGCAATTAGATTAAGATTAAGATTAGGCGCGCGAGCAATTAGATTACGATTAAGATTAGGCGCGCGAGCAATTAGATTAAGATGCGAAAGAGCTAGGAAATGATTTAACGGGGTACAGTTAAAGAGAGTTAGCAGAAGTCATTACACACACACACACACACACACCACACACACACACACACACACACACACACACACACACACACACACACACAACACACACACACACATAATATATATATATAAGAAAAAAAGAAATTATTATTATGAAAATGGGAAAAAATGGGTAAAAATTGACAAAAAATAACATAAAGGCGGTCCATTCTGTACCAAATGTTTATAAACAAATTTTCAATTTTTCCATTTTGATGTGTTGCTATGTTATTCATTTTTGAAATGACCTTTATAAGAGATATCTTAATTTTTACAAAAAATATAGCACTTTATCTTTGTTATTATATGAAATTACTCTAAATATTCGTCTAGCGGCAAGACCTCTCGAGAGGTCGGTGGAAGGGAAATACAGGAAGGAAGCCCCCTTACCCTTTCTTCCAGGCTATTCTTCAAAATTAGGGTAGAACTCAACCAAAACGTTATGTCACCTACATGGTGCTCAAGGCTGTAGCTAGCGACAGTCGTAAAACTAGCCTTTTGCCTCGACCGTCTGATATTAGGAACAGCACAAGAAAAATTATCTTCCTAATGTTTATTGGCTTTTTTCCCTATCGTATGCTTTTGGCTATCTTTCTTTTCTATCGCATTTATTTTTGAGGGATTTTATAAAACGTATTTATTTTTCTTTTGAATCCGGCGTCTTTGGATAAATATACATAAAAAATGAAACAAGATTCAAATCAATGCAAATAAACTTGAAGTGGCGCTTATCTGAAGGACAAAACCTGTGACCTTAAACACGTAACATACCACTAGACCAAATTGATTATTTCAATCCGGAGACAGTTACTGGCTCATATATATGATACCGCTACACACTCCCGTCATTCTGTTGTCGTTAGATTCAATGTCTGTTTATGTCACATAATGGTTAACTAGTTCCTGTTAAAAATTATTCTAAGGGGCTATTTTTCTCATTTATAAAGTTGAACATAGATTTTTCTTCAGAACTGACTCTACAGGACAGTAAATAATTATATAGTGTGAATCTAATTAAATATATAAACTAAAAACGAAAATAGTCAAGCTTCGTGAAAAAGAAAACCAGAGAGACTTATAAAGCCATTTCTCTCTAGAATTCTTAAAATATACATAAGGCAAGTAACGATGAACACGAAATGCACGCGTACCGAAATTTAAACATTTAATTTGTTGCTATACAACATATCTACGATGTCTCGCGAGCTCTAACGAAAACATATATTGCATGAAGAATATTTAGTACTTAAAAGAGAGAGAGAGAGACCACAGTTTATGCGTTTTAGACCACGCATGTATCTTCCGTCTTCTATCGCCATTACTTGCAGTTTGTGCATTCAGTGCTGGAAGACATTTGATCCTTTTTTGTAAAAAGAAATTGGCTATGCTTGTGAGCTCATATCCCTCAGTGTTGTTTTTTAAGAGGCGCCATTAAATATGAAATTTAAATTTTGCAATCGAAAAGAAAGAATTTCAGCGATTTAATCAACCAATTTTCACATACCTCAATAAACACAATTCATATCCCTTTAAACTCCTCACAATCTCTCTTTAAACGTTCCGGACTGAAAGATAAATATCAATACCGTCACTCAAGTCAACAACGACATCTCGAAATGAAATTTATTACCATCCCGATACACCAACTCCACCTCCGTATTGGAAAAGATCCCGCCCCTTCGTATAAGAACCGCTGTAGATTCTCTTCACGCCTTTTCTCAAGAACTCCCAAAATCTTTCGATTGCGCAAGATTAAAAGGGGAAAAAATAGAGGAATAAATCCTCTCCTTCGGATCTTCCGCATCCTCTGTTGGATGAAAAAGAACAGGAGGAGAGATAGATAGAAAGAAGCTTCGACCCAAGGCACTGAAAGCACCATTAATTAATATTTCTTTGGACAAGAACAAAGGAAAGTGGTTTATTAAATTCTTATATCTCTCGCAATATGTATGCTAAATAGGACGATAATCAACGCTGTATCTCGCCCCTTGCCTTTATCAAACGAGGGGATCGGCTCCAACGCATAAGCGGGCTCATGGGACACATGAATAACTTTTCCAGTCAGAATTTGCTTCCTTCTTTTTCATTCGCATCATATTAAAAGTCAGGAATGAAAATAAATGCGCTTTCAAAAAGATACAAAAAAAGAAGAAGAAACCTCATCGATTTGCAAGTTTTTTTCCTTGGGAAAAAAGTGCGCATTATTTGTTTCTTTGCCGTCAGACCCGTTTGGGGAAAGCGGCCGTGATGATGCGAAAAAGCATATTTCGATATGGAATTTGCATGTGATTATACGACCTGTAGCCGGAGCGCAAGTATATAGAGAGAGTCCATTCGAGAGCGTGCGTTGACTGTCACACACATAGAAAATGCTTTCCAGAATAGCAGTTTGGGAGACACTTGCATAACAGTCAAATATTTCAGAAAATCGGATGAGGAATAATTTTTCTCTGGAACTAGTTTATTAATCATTTGATGCGCCATGTACTCTTTTTCCATTATATGGTTCATTTGATTTTGGTGATATATAAAGATCAGAATCTAAAAACTAATCTTTAAATTATAAAATATATTTTTTAAGTTTTTCAATTGATGTCGTTATTGAATATATACAATCAAATGAGTTTCTCTTAGTCAATAAAACATAAATTCAGGTTTATTTTTGAAGGATGAATTTTTCTGAATTTGGATTGCCGGAAACTAGTTCATCTTGAGGTTATATGTCGCTATTTTATACCAAATTAGAATTTTGAATTTGGTAATCACACACACACACATGTACGGAAACATGCTGCTTTTTTACATGTAAAACTCATTATTTAAATATCCATTTAAATCTTTTTGTTTTCCCTTTGTGTCATTTGTATGAGCCTTGTATTTCCTACAGTAGAACGTTTATTATCCGGAGCGTCAAATATCCAAACCAAAGTCGGTGTATACGTGCTCTTTTGTTGAGTTTTGTTGATGTAGAAACCTGGATGGCATGCGATGCAGAAGACTGTGGATTTTAAATGCTAATTGATGACGAGATTGTGACTTTCGTGCAAGAAGAATCCGACCCTGTCGACGATGAAACGGATGAAGACGAGGACAACAACAATAGAAGTAGCAAATGCTGACACGTTTTTCTGCGTTAGAGACAACTATTGAGTGGTACGAACAACAATCAGAGTGCTGTCCTACTCAACTACTGCTGCTGAAGAGAATTAGATACCTTGCATTGAAAAAACGGAGGTGTAAAATGGTACAGTGAAAAATAAGTGATTATTTTCCACAATCAAGGTAAAATTGCGACATTTTGCACCTATTTTGATTTTTCTCTCTTCAGCACGTTTCCCGCTTGTGATGATTTTCAATATTTGTATAGTGTCCAGTATCATATACTGCATGGATCGCATTCGGTTTTCGGTTATCCAAACAATCGCGTATCCGAACGGTGTCCTGTCCCAATTGATTCGGATAAACGACGTTCTACTATAGTTAGTTTTCCCCTCAAATTTATAATTTACTTAAAGTGACCTGTCCCAGAGGAGTCATATCTAATGTAATTTATGAATGAGAGATTAATATTCAATAAGCAAGTTTGCGTTCGTGTTTGCTAGGAGTATATTTTCGATTTATCCAATATGAGAAATAACACTTTAAGGTCACGATACCAAATAATATTAGTTTGACCAGAAGACTATATTCACTGTAAAACTGCTTGAGAGGAATAATTCTTTTTCTTGGAGATTGATTTAAATCTCCGAGGAAACTTGAGAAGACTGAACTAATATGATTTGAACGACAGCAAAGTGTGGAACTAATCTTAAGAAACACATAAGCAGTTATTTTTGAAGTACTTCCAGTCAATTAACTAGGTATATAAGACATGTAATTAGTATATCTCATTCACCGAGATGGCTGCTCCTGAGGAAAAATGCCTTGCATTAAAGTTAGTCAAAAATACAGTTATATATTTTATCTGGAGCATTTTTCTAAAATGTAATATTAACTTACATACTTCTTAGAGTCGCAATTATATTGCCTAATATTTCAACACAAAAATACATCTTTTCATTAACAGGTGAAGAGCAATTCTAGAAATCATATTTAAATATTGCTGTGAAAATAACGTTTCCAGTGTGCCTTCAAAGCTTTTATTTAATTCCTACTATTAGTTCACTGTATGTATATATATATATTTAAATATATTTAAAATACCTCACACAAATACAATCAAGCAAATATTCGAAATCATATTAAACCTAGATATATATATACATCCAATTTCTAATTTTAGATAAAATTACTTGTTCAATTGGATTTTAAAAACTTTTTTTAATTTAACTTAATTTATTATTTTTTTAAATCATATGTAATATTTGTGTTCCTAAGATAATGGTAGTATGTTTACAATTCTTAATTTATTATTTCTATTCTTTTCATACTTTTGCTAAGTGCTACTTTTCAGCCATTCCTATGCTTCAAATTTGTATTTGGGTCCAGAATCTGGCAATAACTTGTTTATTGTACTCAGATTTAGAACATTTCTGCATTTTTGAATGCAATTTTTAGGTAAATTACCTTTTTCTCATAATGGATTTAGATTTTCTATCCATTACTTTCAATAGGGCTTTGCTCAGTATAATAATACAGAAAGGTGGAAGGTTGGCTGGCCACAAAACATGTTCAACCCCACTTTTATATAAATTATTTCATATTTAAGCTGTCCTAAGTGAGCAATGTTTATAATACTGTAGCATCCATGCTTTTATATTTTTTTATATTTATCTCTATTATTTTAATTTTTCTTATTTCCATTTAAATTTTATTGTCTGGTTATCTTACAATTTCAATTTTTTTTAGTTTGATCATGTTTATTCATCTCTCTCTTGTAGAGAAATTTTGATTGGATATATATTTTCAAATTTTCAATCGTTAATAAAACACTTTATATTCAAGTTTAAATGCATTTTTTTAAAACTTTTAGTGGATGACACTTGATGTTAATACAGTTTTTCAAATATTAATTCATCAATGAAATTAAAAAAATAAATGAATAGTAACAAAGAAAATAAGAGTCCAACAGCAAATATGGAGAGGAAAATCGTTCACTGTGTTCCTGTAGCGAAATGGATAGCGCGTTGGACTTCTAATCCAAAGGTCATGGGTTCGAATCCCACCTGGGATAGCTTAATTTCTGAGAATGTGATTTCTTTTTTACTATACCATTTTATTAGAATAATTAAATTTAATTAATGAACAAAAATAGAACAAACAAAAAAATAGTTCAACACCCTATATAGAAAGGAAAATTACAAGAAAAATCGCTTTCTATTTTGTCACTTAAATATTGTGACTGTATATATTTATATTAATACAGTAACTATTTAATAAAAAGTTACTGAAACCAAATTTTTCTTTGTTAACCTTTCTAGGAACTGACTTAATTTTTTTTATATATATTTTGTTGGTTTATGCAAACTGACTCAATAATCTAATAACAGAATCATGAGCTTTCTGTCTTGAACATATAGGGAAACTCGATTTCACCACAAACCTTCTAGTAGCAGAATGTAAGGTGCAGTACCTAATCGTAATTGAGCCTTGAAATGAGTGTGTGGTTCGATAAGAAATTTTCTAGATTATATGAAGTCATAATTTAAGTTTTACCCTGGGCCAAGGGTTGGAAGACTTTCGAGAATGAAAAGCCAAGTTGTCAATTGAACACACACACACACAAGATAACTAGATATCAAAGAGACATTTATATGCATATGCGTGCGCTCTTGGGGTGGGGTGCAACCCCTCCCTCCTCCGGTGCGGTGGTGATTATGACTGTCGTGCTCCAACTAATATCTTTTAGTAGACATAATAATTTTTATTTTCGATGTATGTTGGAAAAAGTTAGAAGAGCTGCATGCAGCTCGCGAGGAATGGTTTATCGACTCTTGCCCTAAATCAAAGGTATCCGAATGGTTTTGATCGAGAGCTGATGGCTGTAGCTATATTCATGTTGATCTGTGAATTCAAATCTTAATCCAGAAAAGACCAGACACAGAGTAACAGGATCTGTTACTCGTGTTAAATTGAAATGCGTACTATTTGCACATGGCGGTACTTGATGTAAAATTTTATGCAATGAAGCTTAAAGTTCACCTCTACTTAATGAAGTTCAAAAATAAAGTAAGGCATTTAATTTAATTTAATTTCGCATGAATAAGATTTGTATAAAATGAGTTTCAAATTAAAAGCCTTACCGTGATATGAGGGAAAAGTGTTAAAAATAGAAAGTATCACCTTAGATACATATATCCGACACTTTACAATGGCTCAAAACAATGAGGTCCGTCGCCAACAACCCCGTGTTACTCTATGTACATGGGGCATTAGTAATTCCAAAACAAAACTATGATCAAGTATAATCTTCGTCACTTTACCGAGGGAGTGAATATTATCGTCGCCTTTTTCAGCTACTCGAGGGCTTTTGACAACGGACCTTGTAAATTTGAACCAAAGTCAAGTGACGAGTACGACACTTGAGCTGGCACCACTCTCTTCTAACTTTCATACCACATCACGGGAGGATGTTTGAGCTTAGACAGATTTTACATGCATCGCCCACCTACACGGCAGGTCTTCAGCGGTACTAGGCTTGAACTCCTGACATGCCGACTATGAGTCCATTTCCTTGATCACTTGTTTACCATGACCCCGGTCGCGGTGGCCGAGTGGTCTAGGCATCGGATCATGGCTAGCATGTCATGAGTTCGATCCCAGTACCACTAAAGACCCGCCGTGTAGAGGAGCGATGCACGTTAAATCTATCGAGAGCTCAAACGTCCTCCCGTTGGTGTGGTGTGGTAGTTAGGAGAGGGGGTGCCAGCTCAGGTGTCATCCACGTCACTTGACCATGGTTCAAAATTACGCGGACCGTCGCCAAAAGCCCTCGTGTTGCTAATTAGTGCGACGTTAATATTCTCTCACTCTCACTTACCATGGCCCCGTCACCTTATTGAAAGCCTCAACAAGTAAACTTGTCAACGATAGTCTGTTGGGTGCGAATTTTATTAGATTTAATATGTCGGCCACCCATTAGGTATAGTGGTTAGTGACGCTGACTGCTGTGCCGTTGGAGCTGGGTTCACCTTCCGGAGAAGGCATGGATGTTTGTAAATATATGGGGTACCCTCATGGCATGGGGGTACTCTAAATAGCCATCAAGCCGCAAGTCCTCTCGAGAGGTTGATGGAAGGGGAAAAGAGGTGGGAAGGTCCTGAACCCCTCAGGATGTTCTCCTTCAAAATTGAAGTGGAATCGAGCCAAATTGCACTATCACTTGCATGGTGCTCAAAGTTACGTGCAAATGACTGGCGTAAATGTAGCCCGTTGCCGCGATGAATTTCGCGGGCCTTGGTCTGATGTTACTGTTGTTCAGGTGGCATCAGTAACAACAACAGCAGATATATGTCGTACTCTCTGTTGGAATTACCTTTAATATTTTTTCATTAAAGTTATCAAATATCTATATATATAAAGGAGAAAAGCGACTCACTGACTGACTGACTAATCACGAAATCTCTGGAACTATTCAACCTACAGACTTGAAATTTGGTAGACATGTTCCTTTGATAGAGTAGACATCAGCTAAGAAAGGATTTTCCGAAATTCGAAACGCAAGGGGCGTTACGGGGGGTTAAGGGCTTTAATAATAATTGTTTCCATGTTTAAACTACTTGATGTACAATCTTGAAATTGGGTAAGCGGATTCTCCTTTCGGAGAGTAGAGATCCGCTACAAAATGAGTTTGCTGAAAATCGACCCCCAAGTGGAGTTGCAGGGGCTTAGGGGGTGTTATAGATAATTATTTCCATTTTTAAACTATTTGACGCACTGTCTTTAAATTTGATATATAGATTCCTTTCGTAGAATAATGATCAGTTACAAAACGGGTTTTGTGAAAACAGGCTTCTAAGTGGCGTTGCGGGGGATTAAGAGGCGTAATAGATAAATATATCCGTTTTTAAACTACTTCACCTACCTGCTTGAAAATTGGTAGGTAAGTTTCTTTCCTGGAGTAAATATCCGCTACAAAATGGGTTTTGGGAAAATTGACCCCTAAGGGGTGTTGCGGGGGCGGGGTTTTAAGGGGCGTTATAAATTCCTATTTTTAAGTTATTAGACGTACAGTCTTGAAACTTAGTAAGTAGATTCCTCTCATAGGGTAGAGATACGCTAAAAATGGGTTTCGTGAAAATTGCCCCCAAGTGGCGTTGAGGGGTATTAAGGGGCGTTATAGATAATTATTTCCATTTTTAAACTATTAGACGCACAATCTTTATATTTGATAAAGAGATTTCTTTCATAGAGTAGAGATCAGCTATAAGAAGGTTTTGTGAAAACAGACCTCTAAGTGGCGTTGCAGGGGAATAAGTGGCGTAAGAGATAAATATTTTCGTTTTTAAACTATTTGACCTACCTGCTTGAAAATTGGTAGGAATGTTTCTTTCATGGAGTAAATATCCGCTACAAAACGGGTTTGGAGAAAATTGACCCCCAAGGGATGTTGCGGGGGGTTAAGGGCAGATATAAATAATTATTTCTTTTTTTAAACTATTAGACTCACAGTCTTGAAATTTGGTTAGCAGATTCCTCTCATAGGATAGAAATACACTACAAAATGTGTTTTGTGAAAATCGACACCTAGGTGGTGTTGCGGGGGTTCAAGGGGCGTTATTGATAATTTTTTGCATTTTTAATTAATTGGACGCACAGTCTTCAAATTTTGCTAAGCAGATTCCTTTCATAGAGTGCAATTCCCCTAAAAATGGGTTTTGTGAAAACAGACCCAGAAGTGGCGTTGCGGGGGCTCAAGTGGCGTTATAGATAATTATCCCCATTTTTAAACTGTTAGTCGTACGGTCTTGAAATTTGATAAGCAGATTCCTTTCGTAAAGTAGAGAACCGCTACAAAATGGGTTTCGCGAATATCAACTACTAAGTTTAATTTCGGGAGATTAAGAGGCGTAATCGATAAATATTTCCATTTTTAAACTACTTGATCATCCTGCTTGAAAATTGGTAGGCATGTTCCTTTCATGAAATAGAGTTCCTGTAACAAAGAGTAAAATGAAAATTGACCCTAAAAATGTTTGCGAGGTGTCAAGAGGAGATATAGAAAAAAATTCCTGTTTTTAATTGTTAGACCCGTATACTTGAAATTTGTTAAGCATGTTTCTTTTGTTGAATAGGGATCTACTAAGAATACATTTTAAGCAAATCAAGTTCTGGGGGGTTGCAGGGGTTACTGGGACGTATTGACAAAAAAAATTACTTTTTTCGATCTACAAGGACTATAATAATGAAATTTGGTTTGTATTTTTCTTTTGTTGAATTGAAATCCGCTAAGAGCAGTAATTTTGGAAAACGGCTCTCAACGGGATTACGGGGATATTTATAGTAAAACTTTTGCTTTTTTCTGTTAGATTTAGACTTGAAATTTGGCTTGCATGTTCAATTTACGGAGTAGAGATCCACCGAAAATTGGTTTTGCGGGAATCCACTTGGTTTTTGAGTTACGAAAGAGCAAACATCATTCTATGCTTCAATTTTAGAGATTTTTAGAAAATACAAATTAGATGAGTTCTGCCCTTTTTTTTTATCAACAGGTGACAGTTACAGGTCTAAGTATATTTTTCAATTCAATCGAATTCTTAATGCTAGGACTTAGATATCAATAATTTATACATATATATAAGCAGTAAAAATTTATAAAACATCATGAAATACCCAGCGAAGCGGGCGGGTAACAGCTAGTACATGTATAAGAAAGATAATATTCATACGTGTTAAAGAACAATGTAAGAACAAAAATTGCTGGTAACATATTATTTTTTATCCTATAATAGCAATTCAGCCCCACCCTATTTTTAATAATAACTTTGCAATCTGTCTCCAAGAGTGATTCTATTGCTAAGATATTGATTGGTAGAAAAATAAAGGAAAACTTGTTTATGAACAAGCTATTGTGTGACATCAACCAACATTATCGATTGAGGGAAATTGAGCGCTGATCCAGAGCACTGGACTAACTAGATATAATGATAATTGCTTCTTCGAAATTTAACTCGGAGTAGACTAATGGCATAATAATAATAAAGAAATATCCCATTACTGTTAATAATGGTTATAACATAACTGCATGACGGAAAAATAGTTGAATGTCATTCTATTTTATTGCCGAGTAGAATACCATTATCATTAAATCATCAAATCTGAATATAGTTTGTTATAGGTAATACTAAACCAAAGACTGCGGCTATTGCGTTATTGGTAACCTCTAATGTTATCTTACAATAAATAGCTTCTAAATTTCTAAATATCATTAAATATCGTACAATACATTGCATATACAAATTATAATTATTATTAAGAACTCAAGGTTAAACATAACCCAAAATAGATGTGCTTTTCAAAAACAAAATTCAATGAATTAATCAATTTCAGTTGAAAAATCTGCACATATAAATTAGCACAGATCTTAAAAATAAATTTGAACAGGATTTTACGAATGCAATTATAATCACATCTGTCCCGTATTAACAGTCCTAAGCTTTCAGATTTGCTTAACATAATGCTAAAAAATGACATTATGTTGTTTTTTCTTTTAATTCAAACACCCATCTAACCGTCTTTAAAGTCAATTGATTTGAATGCCGATTCCCTGGATATGAATATAACGGTTGGCTTTCTTACTGAAACTTAACTATAGGTAACGTAGTCCAACTTTTTCAGATATATGAAATCTGAAAGCTTTTACCCCGTACTCAGCTGTTCATGTAAAATACCGTTAGTGTTTCTATCTCTCTGTCTGTGTATATATATATATGTACATACACTCTGTTACAAAAAAATATATGCACCCAGAAGAGAACTCAAACGTGGCAGGAATGTAGTCTGGTAAGTGATATGCAAATGATTGAAAATTCGACGCCAATGAGACAAGTGTTCGCGCGCTATGAGCCTATAAGATGTGCAGCTGTGTGTGAGGGAGAGTTTAAAAACACGATTTCTCGCGCCATAGGGTTATTCAAACAAATCTGTCGATTTGGATGGACGGAATTGACTAGAGATGCCTTGGCGACGTATCCGGTAAAAGTACGAACAAATGTTGACCATTCAGAGAGGGAGTATAGTAGGCCTCATAGAAGCAGGTTGGTTGAACAGGCGTATCAGCCACCACCTCGGTCGGAGTGAAATGGTAGTTGCTTTGCGGTGCAACAATGGATCACGAAAGAGTTATTCTATCATTGCGAAAGGTCTGGTTGTCTTCAGAACACAAATTTTCGTGATGATTACGCAATCATAAGAGTGGCCACATCCTCGTCAACAACGTCTCTAGAAAAGGTTCGACACCATTTACCACCTTTAAAACATTCGGCGGTATCAAGGGAAACCATTTGGAAATGACTGGCTGACGAAGGTATAAGGAGCTGACGACCAGACTCCAACCACTGACCCCACATCATAAGCAGTGTTGATTGGATTTTTGCTTACTTCGGGTAAGCGAAGTGTGACCAACTGGAGGCGTGTGACCCTCAGCGATGAATCCCGATTCAGTCTTGATGCTGATGACTAGCGCATTTGCGTGTGGAGGCTCCATGCCACCAGTTCAATCCAGCATTTGTTATCGAGAGCATACGGCAATTACACAAGGTGTGACAGTGTGGGGAACGATTTGTTGCAACACGCGATCACATCTAGTCGCCCTACAATGCACTTTGACGGCATGCAGTTACGTGGACGATATTTTAACGCCAGTTGTACTTTGCTATCAAGTTACCCTGGTGCCCTTTATCAACAAGACAACGTTCTTCCACATAACTGCGTGACTCTCCCAAAAATGTCATCAAGGATATGACGTACTCCCGAGGCCTGTCAGGTTATCAGACCTTCACCAGAAGAGCAATTCTGGGACGTGCTTAAAAGGCAACTGCAGATGTCTCTGAATATAGGTGAATTAACTGCCCGGTTTCAAAGATTGTGTCATGATCTTCCGCAGGAGGTTATAGGGTATCTCAGTGATTGGATTCCACACCGTGTTTCGGCTTGTATAACTGCCAGAAGTGGATTTACTACCAACTGATTTGTAACCCTCTTTTCATGCCATATCTTCTTAATAAAACAATTTGTTCTTTTGCACTATTTTTATGCAAAAATAGTGCAATTGGGCTATTTCTGTGCACATGGCATAATTGTTAACCATCATTTTCTAACAAACTGCCCACTAAGGTCACTTTAGTTCTTAGGTGGGGTTACTTTAAAAATGTTGTGAATAATGAAGTGGATTGTCTAAAATCTTAAATAAAAATTGGCATGTTAATTATATAATTTTTTTTTATCTAACTACTAATACATTTTTATACAAAAAAAGAAAGAAATCCTCAAAAAAAAATTTTCTCAATTTTTTTACGCAATATAATGGCATATTTCGAAGTAATTACATAAGAATTCAAACAAAATAAAATATTTTGCGTTTAGAGTTGTATTTAATTCACACACACACAACAGTTTCGGATTCTTGAAATAAAATGCATAAATTACATAAGGCTTTAATTAATGAAAAATTTAACTCACAACATGCTTTTATTTTACAAACCAGAAAAAACAACATTAGAAACAAATTAACAAACTATGAATACGATTTTTACTGTAACTTAGTGTGAAATATTTTGGTTTTCTTCTATCCTGTATGCACAAAGAGAAAGGGAAACTTATTCAAGATTGTGATTTTTTTGTGAGAATTTCTTATATCCTCTTCAGTTTTTTGTTACAAATCTTAAAACTCCAATCAAAGTATGTGTGTGTTTCCTTTTTCTTTTTTTACATATAGATGAAAGAAATTATTCTCAAAAGAAAACTCTGAAAAAATCAAGAAGAATGTCAAGCTTACTATTTCTTTAATTCCCGATATTTTTTCTTTGTTAAAGGCAGGAATTCCAACTAAGAAAAAAAATATTTTTACTGCATTTTGATCGATACAAATTTTTTCGAAAAGATGTATTTCTTATATTCTCTAATGTAATGCTTCATTACTAGGTCGATCTTTAAGAGAAAGAATTTAAGAGTAAGGGAAGCGGGAAAAAAATCCAATAAATTAAATACGCGATAGATTTTCAGAACAAAAGATTATTATTTCCAGTGTTTAAAGCCTTTAGTTCACTCAGTTAAAAACTAAACATTTGTAATCGTATTATGAGTATGCGTTTTCATAATAGAAAGTAATTTTATTAATTGAGTAATTGATCTTAGGTTGATATCTTATGCACTTAAAGGATACAAACGCCAAATCTAAAGGTTTTTTTTTTACTAATCACTATATATTATGATATGAATCTATATAAAATGAGCTCTTAGAAGAAATTAAAAAGCATGGTTGATATAAGGGGAATTTTTCCCATTTTAAAGCAAAAATTTCAGGCAAAAAATTGTTTTTTTAAAACTTACAATAAAGGAAAAAAAGTTATAGAATTTTTTCGAAATGCTAGAATATACACTATTTGGTCATAAGTATCCGTACTCTATATATTAAAATGATGTTGGTCTCTCTTTTGCCAATGACAGCTTACACACGTCTAGGCAGACTTTTCACCAGCTTTTGATAGGTCGCCATAGGGATTGACTTCCAGGCGTCCATCACAGTTGAAGTAAATGTCGGCAGAGAAGGTTGATTTGACTGGCTTACTAATCTGAGTTCTGATTCGTCCCAAAGACGTTTTGGAAGATTTAGATCGGGGTTTTGAGGAGGCCAGTCCAGTTTTTGGACATCCATTTCGTCAAACTAGGGCTGCCAAGTCTTGATGTGTGAATGGAGGGATTATCCTGCTAGAAAAGAAATGAGTCTTTCGTGAAATATTTCCATAGAGTTGAGAGAGTAGTATTATCTAGAATGTCTACATATATCTAAGAGTTCATTTTCCCAACCACTAGAATTAAGGAACCCAGGTCAAACCATAAAAAGCACGCCACATCATAATGCTGCTATGACTAAACTTTGCATCTTGCAAAATGCAGTCACTTTAGAAGCGCTCACCGGACATTCGCCCCACCTAAGCCCGTCAATCAGACTGCCAGATTTACTTACTCGGGATAACCGAGCTCATTCAAAGGGTTTTGAGCTACAAACCGACACTTCGTGAAGACAATTTATTGATACACAAATGGAAATGCATATGTAAAGCAAGATTCATCAACCTAAGGAAAATTTTTTCGCACGTATATAGTGTATTGATGGTAAGTTTTACATCATTGCAATCGACGCTTTGCATTCGGGGGAACGATGTTCTGGGAGCTAATGAGCGATGATGCGACCATTGAATCCCAGATTTTCTAACTCTCGACGGACAGTCCTGACACTGTAATTAACACCTGAGTAACTTTGGAGCTCCTGAGTCATTTCAACCAACCAGAACATGTGATTTTGTGTCAATATCCTTTTCAGAGCCTTATGGCTGCGTTCATTAATTTTTCGGCCTGCTACTTCCTTTTTCTGCAATTTCATTGCCTCGACGTTCTCACTTCATAATTACATAACCTACGATGGACATTGGCTTCTATTAAATGTCTTCACGAACTGATTTCCCACAAATCTGGCATCCCACTATAATTTCAAAGCTTATATTGTCGATCAAATGTCACTAAGCATTTACACACTATCGTAAACGCATAGATATGACCTGGAAAACCCCTACCAACACTTAAGGGGACTTGGCACCTTTCAAAAGCCGAAAATCGAGGAAAATATCGATTTTTCAATTTTTACTTTAAAATGTAGTTTGATACCTCTGTCACAACTGGGAGAAGTTTTGAAACGATCTGATTATTTTAAATGTAGTAAAATGTATTTTTAATATTTTGACAGCTCTGACAGCTGTTTAAATGCCCTGCTCCCCTCAATGTTTACACTTTTTTACTTGAAAATAAATCCAATATTTCATATAAGAAACTACACAGAAGAAGAAGAACCCTTTAAGCTGTAACTATCAGCCAAGTTGTTTGTTTACATTAGCTTTGCCATTTTTGCTTGCTGTGTGCTTTTTAGTTTGATTACTTTTTTATTTCATAGAAACCTATAACAGCATTTTTTAATGCTATTTGATTCATTCTTTTAGTTTTATCATTTGTTATTATCGCTAACAGGCCTCTTAGGAAACGTTCATTACGTGCTTTGCAAATGAATGAAAAGCGATGGCGTAAAGAGAATGTTGATTGAACTTTAATTAGTGTCAAATGTACGCCTGGAAAAATTAAATACTGAGGTAGAAAAGGATACCTCTGCTGTTGGACATTATATATTGGTGGACTTCAACCAAGTTAATAATCTACTTCTGAGTGCAAAGTGCCAATATTGTGAAAAACAAACTTTGAAATTGGAGCTTGGAGCCAAGTTGGGATTTTCATACAATTTAAAACTATTGTGCAGCAACTTGATGAAAACAAAACTGTTGTAAATACTTCTCTAAAGTCTGGTCCTACCAGACATGATGTGAATATGAGAATAACTCAAGCCTTTTCACACATTGGGAAAGGTTATTCAGCCATAGAAAAGTTTTGTATGGTGATGAATATGGATCCTTTTTCATCAACTACATATGGGAAGTGTGCAAGACGGCTGGATAACGCATACACTCTGGCATCTGAAAACATTTTTGTGGAAACCCATAGAGAGATTAAAGATGCGTACAAGAATGAAGCTCCTAGTTCTGCTGAAATCACAGACCTAAGTGTTAGTTTTGATGGTACGTGGCTAACTCATGGTCACTCATCGGTGTAGGGTGTGTTATAGATATGCTCACCGGATATGTCGTTGACTTTGAAGTGATGAGTAAGGTGTGTCGTCATTGCTCTGTGGCAAAAAATAAGCTAGGCGAGTCAAGTGCTGAATTCAGCATATGGTATGAAGGACATAAAAGCGAATGTGATATAAACCACTTGGGCTCAACTACATCGATGGAAACGGAAGCTGCATTAATTTTATGGAAAAGATCCACATCACTCGGATTTCGTTATATCACAGTTTCATCCGATGGTGACTGTAAAACATTTCATTACTTGGTTGAGAAAAAAGTGTACGGACCGGATGTTGTGATAAAAAAGGAAGAATGCATAAATCATGTCAGTAAGCGGTTAAGAACAGCTTTGAGATCTACTGTTAAAGATTGTCGTGCTCAAGGTATTTCTTTAGGTGGTAAAGCTCATGGTAGTTTGAAAGAAGCTACAATTAAGGAATTAACCACTTACTACCAAAAGGCTATTTTGAGAAACAAAGGGAATGTGAAAGCTATGAAAACAGCAATATATGCTACCTTGTTGCATAGCATTTCTACAGATGCTAAACCTCAGCATTCAAAGTGTCTTGCAGGAGTAAACTCTTAGTGTTTCTATCAATCTGGGTTGCTAACAGTGAAAAACCAAGAAATCATAAATTAAATGTAGGAACACCAATAAATGAAAAGTTCCTTCCAAAAATTCTTCCAATTTACCAAAGACCACATCTAATGAATTGTTAGAAAGGTGTATTCGATGCGGAACACAAAATGCAAACGAAAGTTTGCATAGCATGATTTGGGCAAAGTGTCCAAAAGAAGTTTTTGTGAATAAAAGACGTGTTAACCGGGCAGTAACAGAAGCTGTCTGTGAATTCAATAAGGGTACGGTACGTACCATAGTAGAAACACAGAAAGCATTAGGTGTAGCTACTGGAGGTTCTACCAAACAACTTGCTACTATCTTAGATTGTCGAAAACGACAATTTAGAAAACGTCGTCAAAATGCCAGTAATAAGCTGGCTCTTTAGCTTATAAAAAAGCTATACATAGAAAAGAATTATTAGCTAAGCGAAGAGAGAAGGAATGACTTATGGCGCAGGCCAATTTTAAAACAAAACTGTTTTGGAAAAATAGGGAATTTTAGATTAACATGTTTTACTTTATTTTATACTAGATATTGAATTAAATAGCAAATTAATTTTAAAAAAGTTTTTAAATTTTCTCTATTGTACATTTTATATACTTTCATTTTATTTATTTTATATATTTCATTTATTTTTTAATATATTTAATATATGTTTCTTGCAAAAATAAGTCAGATAATATTTCCTATTTTTCGTAATTTTGAGGTCAGACAGGCTTTTTATAAAAAGCTTATATTTTTGTTTAATGTTTTGAAATTGAATTGTTTTATGCTTTATTTTAAAGGTATACATCTATACAATATATTAACAACTTATTACAAAATTTAGATATTGTTTTGATATTTATTTGCTGATTTGTATTCTTCAAATTGCGATTTCTCAGTTTGAGTTTTTTCATGAAAACACGATTAAAAGTACAAAACTTGTACAGATATTTATGAAACAACTTGAATTTTGGTCTGTATGTTTATTACAATGTGCTTAATAAAATTAGGAATCCATTTTTCAATATTTTGATTAGAAATAATTTTATAAAAGAAAATGTAGCAGAAATCATGCTTTCTTAGCCTTTTTTCCATTGTTTTATACATTTTAATTTTTTCCCCAAAACTAATTTGTTTATTGCAAAATCGATCCCTAAAGTTATTACTAATAGTCTTATAAGACTAAAAAATTTTGTTGTGAAAACAATGATAATTGTAAAAGAAGAAATTTAAAAATCATTAAAATTTTATAAAAAATTTAAATTTTTAAAATTGTTATTAAAGTTAGCTTTATTTTTCATGGTAAAATTTCTTTGTTTAATAGTAACTGTTTATAATATACACAAAGGATATTTTAAAACCCTTAAATAAAAAAAAGTTGAAAAAATGTGCCGAGTCCCCTTAACAGCTTTCCGGTACGCATCAAATTACTACACCTGCCAGATCCACTTCTTTTGGGGGTATCTGGATACTTTTGACCAGAAAAAGTAGTAAAAGCTGGTATGGATGAAATTTTTTATTGTAATATTGGTGAAATTTTCCAGCAGTCTGTTTCTGCCAGACTAAAAAAAATCACTAAACTGAGTCAACACATCACGTAATTTTAAACCATATTCATATGAAGAAACCGAAAACCTGAGTTGTATGACATTGTGTCCTACATATGTGAGACCCGATAGGTTAAACATTCATCTTCCATTATCCCTCTCCTGCTGAGTGTCGTAGTTTTCATTATAAAAATTGCTAACGTCATTTCCAACCTCCCGTTATCTATATAGGGTGTAATGCAGGGAAAAATGCGACCTGCAGGGAAAAAATGAATATTATTCAGAGGCTACTCTTTACCACAGTCAATAAAATTACAATTTGTACAAATAAAAACGATTTCAGCTTCTTTGTGACAAAAAAACAACAACTTGTGGGCTTTTTTGTAGATAAAGGAAACTTCATCCAGAATTTGAAATTTAATGCAACCATATTTTAGCTAACCTAGTTGACTAAATCAAATTTTTAGGCTAATCTGAGACAACCCCCTATGATGTTTAGATCTCATATTTCACAACTTCATAGATGCCATGAAAAGTCCCTGACATTTTAAAATTGGTGAAAATTTGCCCAACAGGAAAGACGCAGTTTTCTGCATATTCGGTTATGAATATGTTCTACAAAATCAATGCAAAAAATGAAGTAATTTCTTTGTAATATTGAAAAGACGATGGGAGGTAAAAAAAAAACAATAACAGAAATGTTTTCCATTCAAGCTGAGGAGAGTTCTATAGTAGCACAATTTGCTGTCTTTTGATAGCTATTATAAAGTACTTGAATGGAAATGGAGTTGTAGAAAGACTCTTGCTTTGTCTTCTTTCTGAACGTACGACAGGGGCAGATGTTTTTCCATGCCATTGATCCCTACTTATCTAAACAGGGAATGGAGCCCTGGGGTTCACGAGAGTAGTCGGACAAAAAGATAAATCGGAAAAAAAGATAAGTTGATTGTAATGAAAACGGATTCTTCGTTTAAGGTATTCGACTACCCTAAAATTGTGAATTTTGCCAAAAATTGACAAATTTTTTTGAGATTTTATTTTATAGGCCATCTTATTAAATTCATAAAAATACTAAGTTTATTATTTCCCGTTCACTAGAACAAAGACCACAAGTGTTTTAGTAAAAGAAGATGTGCCATTACTTTAAGCAAGGTGTCATACTTTAAAACGCGTTTTACTCGAAATGTGCGTTTTTGAAAATGCTCCAACGGGGACAGCGATTGCTCAAAAAGCTTTGAAAATAATTAACTGAAATTTTTTGTGTATGTTCTGTGTGATATAGAAGTGTTTTAACCTTCACATTTATCAAAAACTGTTTTATTACAAAATTTGCAGTCCCTTCTGTTCATACAATCACTGTTATGTTGTTGCTTATGCCACCTGATTGACAGTAACATCAGATCAGGTCCACGGAATTCATCGCGGCTAAGGGCTAGATACTGTTATATTTTCAGCAATTTCATATAATAACTAAGATAAAGTGCTCTTATTTTTGTAAAAATTAAAATATCTCTTATCCTGAAGGTCATTACAAAAGTACTAACATAGCAACACATCAGAATTGAAAAATTGAGAATTTGTTCATAAACTTTTGGTGCAGAATGAATGGGCCACGTTTATGTTACTTTTTTGTCAAATTTTACCCTATTTTTTTCCATTTAGGTAATAATAAATTTTTTTCTCTTCTTAATTTTAGCACATTTTTCTTAAAATGTACTAAACAAATCTAAAAACCACAAAAAATCCCCATACCTCCATTTTTTTAAAAAAAGTTATCGCAAGTTACACGGATACCTTAATGTCGATTTTTGAAAATAAATTTCTCATCTCATTTAGGACTCACACAGACTTGTAATAAGAAGAGTACGGCACTGGAATTCTACAAGACAATCGCTATTCTGCTACTGTTCGCGCAAGCAATGCATTAGTGGAGCACTTTCTGTAAGAATAGTATAAGAACAGTATATTCAGACATGTGTGAGAATGTGTTACCGTTAAAGTGTGAAATCTCCGTTATTTCATGGAATAACTAGGTATTTTATGAAATAACAGGACAAGTCAGTTAAAGTATATAAAATGACTGAATTCTATGCGATTTAACTAGGTATTCTCTAGAATAAAGATTACTTGATCGTTAAAGTATGATATACAATTCTTTGAACCGATTGTAGCTACTTTTATTCAATTTTGTACAGCTTATAGTTACTTTGAAATGACGAGTGTGAGTGAACGCTTCAGACCGTTTTTTTTGGACGCGGAATTTAGACGGTGTATTTATGTTAGCATTTTACATTTTGGATTATTAACAAATGTTTTTACAACCTGTTTTCAAGCAATGACTTCAGCAGGAATAGGAAACCAACCTGTAAATTAGAAATATTCAATGAGAGAGATTTGAATCTTTATTAAATAATCGTGGGACAAAGGAAAACACGGCTGCACTTACACGTGACGAATTATTAACTTTGATAGCAGAAGTAAAATGTGCTAAAACGGTAAAGTATGAAAATTTTTCCCTTTTTACATACTTTAACTGACTTGTGTGTGTGTCTAGTTATTTCATGAAATATCTAGTTATTCTATGAAATAACTGAATTATATCACACACTTTAACGACGGAAACATATATATATTTAAAATGTGTAATTAAATATACATAATTACTGTTAATGTTACTATATATATATTATATATATATATATTATAAAATAATATATATAATATATAATATATAATAATTATATATATATTATATATATATATATATAATTACTTTTAATTTAACTATATTTATAATTGCTGATAATTAAATGTAATAATTATTTCATTTTTGCATAATGGTAAAAATAAAAATGTCACTGCCTCTCAGTGTTATTGCTGTGCACAAGTAGTAATTACATATAATGGAGGTGGGGATAGGGTACGTGGATCAGTTATGATAGGTCAAAGGGTACGAGCGTAACAGAAGGTCGCGAAACGTTGTACTAAATTATGTCACGCAAACATTTGCAATGTTTTCCCCGTTTTTTCGCTCAACGAGATAAGTAGATCGATAATATACCTAAGATTTATAAACATAGTAAATGGTCTTTTAAGGCACCGCAACTTTTTTTTTCGTTAGTCATTTCAAAACTGAATATTTTCTCAATTATTGGAGGGAAATGCATTAAATTTTGGATTTAAGGGTTTTATGACATGAACAATGCAAATATGCAAAATTCTTAGCATGCTACAATTAGTTGTTTATATAACTGTATTCAATATTCCATATTTTTCAATAATACTGATTTGCAATTTTTGATGTTCGTAGAATTGGGGGGAAAATTACCTAGCATATTTTTGGTACGAAAAAATTAAAGATGATTGAGTAGGAAATTGTTATCGTCAAATATTTTGATGATTCTTCATTAGTGTTCCGAGCCATATTCATGAGACGAGAATGACATACGAGCTTACACCAAGCTTCCGGCCGCGGTAGCCTAGTGGTCAAGGTAACGGACTCGTGGCCGGCGTGTCATGAGTTCGAGCCTAATACTACTGAAGACCCTCCGTGTAGGGGGGTGATGCATGTTAAATCTGTCGAGAGCTCAAACATTCTCGGTGTGGTAGTTAGGAGAGGAGGGGGATGCCAGCTCAGGTGTCATCCTCTTATTTTAAAGATTATTAATTTCTTTAAATTTATTTACTTTTTTTGCACATAGAAACACATAGAAACACATTTTACACATAAAATTAATTTGGTGATATTCAAAGAAACAGTTTTTCTTTTTATTAATACACACAAAATTCATTACACGTTATGCATTTTGAGTGAGGTTTCGATTCATTATCTTTCAAAGCACTGCATCCTGGCGTAAGAAATGCTGTATTTTCTTAACCGGAACTACTGCACCTTGAGTCTTGTTCAGTCTCTTGATCGTCATCTTAGGAATCTAATGAAAATTCCAGCAGATTATTTTTTGGGACATCTTCATCAGAAAAATCAACTGTTAGTATATCTCTGATTTCAGATGATAGGTTCTGTAATAAATCCAAAGCCTCTTGAAGATTGAGCATCTTTTTCCCAGACATTCTAAAAAAAGGAATAATAATAATTATTATTATTATATGAGCACCTTGAAAATCTTTTATTGTTGTGTTAAATCTCAGTTATACATAAAGAAATTAAATGTTAATTTTTGAAATAAGAATAGATATTTCATTTAACTGTGTGGCAAAAAAAAAGCTCAGATTCAAAGCTCAAAATTTTTTGAAAACTTTAAAATAAAACAATAACTAAAAAAGTAAAACTAAAAATAAATAAGTATAAGTATGTTGCACTTAGTAATGTCTCTGCAACACAACAAAAAAGAATAAGCCACGCGCACGAAAAAAAACCCAAGTTCTTGCTCTAACACCCAGTGTACTGTCGGTACTTACATGTATCAATACGTTATTCAACTGTAAAATTAATTACCATACACTGTTCACTTAAAATAAATAGTCAAATCGTTTTCTAAGGTCTTCATTAACATACAAAGAAAATAAGACACCTTTTGACATTAACTATGTACTTTTTCGGAACAAAAATGACAATCTTCGCAATCCGATCAAAATGTCAGCTGAAAACGCAACTTCTGCTCTAAAACTATATATATTCACCTTCTCCGCTAAAATACTCATCATAGAACCCGTACTGCCATGTATCTTGGAAGAGTGGATTTAGAATAATATTCCTGCTAAGTATCATCAGAATATTCGTAAAAATGGTTATTCTATGTAATTGTAAAGTGAATGGTACTTATAAGTACTGTCGGTAGATAAAGGGTTAACCAAGTGATACAGAATTATTTTCTTATTTTTTCCAGAACAGATATGATACCTCATTTCATCCCGTGCCCTGAAACTCCGAGCTGTTCAGTTTTGGGACATCCTGTATATATAAATATAAGTATATAGCACCTTTTCCCCTCTTACACACACACAAAAAAAAAGATTTTCCAATTTTTTTATGAAGCATTGTTCACTAGTTTATTTCATATAGTACATCTCTTGCGCTTGTTTCTGACTGAAGACAGTTGAGTAACAACTGGTATTACTCCAAAAGATTACGTACGTATTTTAGGGCAAGTTGCAACTATTTCTGCTGCCTCTTCAACCGTTCCAGGCAATCTTTCCACAGAATGTGAAGCACCACAACATTACAATCGCATTTGAAGAGATCACGTTGATCACGCGATGTATGGGAGATAAATTGGCGCAAATGCAACGAATTCTAGCCTATCTTTCACCATACACACAAAGAGATTTTACTCCATATGAGTTCTTATTCTAGGTTTATATCAAAGAGATGAGTTCAAATTATATTTAATGATTTGTGGTGTGTGGAAACTAACAACACGAATATTGATTTTGTAGTACAGTCAAAATTCCTACTAAACATATGAGATCGATTACAGCTTGCTTGGATTGTTGCTACATCCAGGTTAAATATGACTGAAATTTGTCTGGACATACATACCTTTCCTCCATGTGTTTATCAATTACCGTAAAATCCGGCGTTTAACGTGCACTTTTAACACAAAAAATAAGATCGAAACTTATGGGTGCGCTTTATAGGCCGGGTATAAAAAAATGGCTTTAAAAATAACAAAAAGATGAGCATAATTTTTTTTTACTTCTAGATGTATCGAAATACTGCTTATTTAAAAGAAATGACTTGTATTATGAACTAAAAGAGCTGTAGCTCTAGAATAAAACTATTTTGTCACAAAAGTCTGGGATCATACCTCGAATAAATGACTTTAAAACATAAGAGCACTGCATAATAACATTCGATATTTCTTCGTAAAAAAAAGGGGTGCGCGCTATACGGCGAATATACCTAAAATTAAAAAAGTAAGTTTGAAAGTATAGGTGCGCGTTATGCGCCGGATTTTACGGTAGTTTTTATATATTTTCTTGCATTCCTTTTCTTATTTCTTACTTTCTTGCATTCATCGTATTTATTCGAATCTAAGCCGCCATTGATTCTAAGCCGCACCTTCAATTCTCAACACGATTTTGAAGAAATATAAAAATAAAATGTGTCAAAGTTTCAACAATATATGATACTCAAAGAATTTAATGAGAAATAATAAGTTAACAATTCATTTATATTTTCCTAGCATTAAAAACTTTAAAAAGCTTACAACACCGAAAATTACTCTAACAGTCAATATCATGGTTCGAAAATGATTCGTCTCTCTCTCCCATTGTCACTACCGACTTCGGATTTGATCCTGGCGTCGCCATTTTCCCACACGAAGTCGTCTTCCGTGCCATCCAATGCATTTGCTATGCAACATTTTTTTTTTAAAGAATGTAAAAGAATTCTTATATAATGATTGCTGTACATTTGCAATGAAAAAGTATATTATTTTGTATACGCCATCGACGTATATTGTTTCTCTCATCCATGTCAAATTTTCAGTAATCGCTACAGTTTCCATTTTTTTTTTTTTTTGCGTATAAAATTGCCTATTTTTTTATACTTGGATCATAGTGAACTCTCTCTCTCTCGTCTTGATACTATTACCGATATCTTTTATATTTAGGTAATAATAAGAAAGCCCTATGCACAAAAAGATTTCCCAAATACGAGCAGCAGACAATGATGTTTAGGATGGACTGAATACTGGAGACAAAATGCAAAATTGGATGTCATCTATGTAAGTGACCAGAATAAACAGTTACATTCTTCCTTTTGAAAGAGGTGGAAACTCAATTAACTCCATACACAAATGTTTTGTCTTCGATTCTAAGCCGCACAAGATTTTCAGTAGCATTAACACTGGAAAAATAGTTCGGCTTGGATTCGAGTAAATACGGAAAACATGGCGTGACACAAAAAAACAAGACTAAGTGTGTAGCTTGAAAAAATAATGGAGTTGTCAACAACTGATTTAGTGACGTCATCCCACGCCGCCTCTATCCATGTGGTCAGTTTCGCCTTAATCTATCTCGCCAGTTGAGAGTACTGCATCATTGAGTAAACATGTGCAACTGCATTCTGCCGGGAAAATGTCGAATCAACATCAAATTTCTTGTGAAAAATAAGAAATCAGCCACGAAAACATTTCAAATACTAACTGAAGCTTATGGAGATGAAACTTTGTTTCGTGCGCATGTGTTTGAATGGTATAAGAGGTTTTCAGAGGAAAGGGTCAAAGTATGGAAGTTGATAAACCCACTGGGCATTCAAGGTGAGCGATTACAGACCAAAACATTGCCAAAGTTCGTGATATGAGTGGGTTCCCACTCACATCAGTGGTCAGCCTGTTAATCAACACTACTACATTGAAGTACTAAAAAGACTTCGTGAAAAAATTAGGACAAAAAGGCCAGAATCAGGGAGTGATGGATGGCTTTTGCTCCAAGACAATGCACCCGCTCACACGGCCCTATCTGTCAAGCAGTTTCTGGCCAGCAAAAGCATTACTGGGATGGAGCGTCCTCCTTATTCACCTGGCTTGGCCCCATAAGACTTTTTTTTATTTCTTACTGTTAAATCTTACTGAAAGGAAACCAATTTTACCTCAGTTGAAGGGGTTCAGGTAAAAACGGAAAATCTCCTAAAGGGACTTCCAAAACCTTCGTTACAAAACTGATACCAGCAATGGCAGCACAGAATGCAGAGATGTATGAATGCTAAAGGGAACTACTTTGAAGGTGATACTGTCATGGAGAACTGATTTTGCAAGTATAATGATTTATTGAACCAGTCTCGTTTTTTTGTGTCACGCATCGTATATCCGTGTATAGTTAAATACCATAATATAACTAACTATTTGTTTTGTCTACCCAAACGATGCTTATATGCTTATATACACATCCTATATTTCATAATCACGATTCATTAAAGAAATTTTCTTCAACGTTTTCCTCAAATTTCGGGATAAGCGAATTGAAAAGAATAGTTAACTAATCGAAAAAATTATAACTAAAATAATGTCACACGTGAAATAATAATGCAAATAAATTAAAAAAATGATATATAAATTTCAGCGTACTTATTATAGTCCTCGGTAATTATTATTAATTAATAAGTTTGCTCGGCAAAATAATGGATCCCAGTAAAAATTTGGCAAATCTCACCATAAAAAGTTTTCTACAATTCTCCAAACAAAGAATGCCTTTTCTGTGGAAAATATTCAACTGTATATAGAAGCAAGGAGGATAATATACTACTATGAATTAGAAGCCACTCATCATTATTCATTAGAATGTGCAAGTTAATGCGTGCCTTGAAGATATTATTCATATAATGCTTGACTTGTTCTTAGAAAGTGTTACTTTCTTAAAATATATTGCCGTTAAAATAATTAATCAGTTAAAGAAACATTTTGCTACTAATTGCAAAAAACTGCACAAAAAAAGTAATGTTATGATTCATTAAAGGCTTAATTACTTTCCACTCTTCAAAAGATTCTTTTTCAAATTAATTTCGTCTTAGTATAATATTTGATGTAATAAAATAAAAATGAGGCCATTTTTCCACTTAATCAATCTTGAAAGAAATCAAAGATGAATGCGATGAATTCTAAATTTTGTGAACATGGTCTTTTAGAATTGAAGCAAAAAATTAGTTATTTTTTCTAAAAAATATAAGACATAATTAATAAATAAAAATTAATTTAATTAAATCGAATTTTAATTAACATTTTATGCATTCAAAAAGAAAGAAAAAATCAATGATAGATATTTGATTTTGTGTGTATCCGGTTTGATTTTTTATTAAAGTAGCGCTGCAAAGCTGCATGTCAGCTATTGGCAACGGGTCTCCTAATTCTGAACCTCGGCCAAGAGTGACTACAACACCCGAGGAATCCCACTCTAAATTTTCTCACCCCACCAACATGAGATTTTCGAGCTTCAAGAATTGCATCAGCTGGTGCTCTCGTATTAAACCGTTGACCAATTCCGTCAAGTCAAAAAACATCGCTAAATGCTACGATATGCAGGCAATAGTGAGAATCGGTGCCCGCGTATGTTCAAACACAATACTGTTGATTGCGCTTGTTCAAACACAACATTCTTGATCAGATTGTGGCGTTCCGCCACCCACAGCTGTGATTCGGCCTCTTTGTGGGTTTGGTCACCATACGAGCAATGACACTTGCAAAACTTGCCGTCCGCTAACCGGATGTACCTCGAAGCTAAAGACGCCGACTGCTGACACCCCCCGAGGCGTAGAGAGGGTAGGGAGAGAGGAAATAGATGGACAGAAAACTTCGTCGAAGACGGACGCCAAAAACACCTCCCTCACAAAACAACAGAAGTTGGACTCTAAAAATCTAATTACTAAGTTAATAACTTCCATGTAAAATTGTAAATAATAGCTGTGACGTAATTCAATCTCTTCTTCTTCTTAGCCAACGCCCACCCTTGGCTGTTGGGCCATTAGGTGACGCGTTGACCAGTAGAGATGGGCCTGCTTGAAAATGCTGTTTTGATAGTTTTTACTGTGGTCTAGAGCAGAGCAAGTCCTTAGCCTGCTCGTGGTGCCCCCTGCGTAATCTAAACGATCTGTACAAGGTTCGCCTTTGATATGTGGTGACGTAATTAAAAATTTAACATTTAAATTAACCAAATCATGCTACCTTTATTTATCTCAGACGTTACAGCACATGCTCGAAAATAATTGCGTTGATTATAATTTGTAGTATTCTATTTTTATTTTGTCGTGAAAACTGATGAAAATTTGTGGAATCGCTTAGCTACGGAAGAGAAAGTGTTTAGTATTTCCAAACATGCGATCTAATACGTAAATACCCGAAAGACTATGTGGTTTAGCAAAACGGTAAGACAAGAACAATCACTGATCTGCTCGACAAGATTTAGATTCTAGTATGTGCCTTAGTCTACATGAAGAGATACATTTGCCAAGATTTTGACCGCGGTTACAACGTTTGGCCACCTAAATAATGTATTTTGAATCTATCATTTTTTTTGTGTGTACGTGATTTTAATATGTGTGTGTGTATTTAATCCTTCTAAATTTTAAATTATTTATCGACGTGTAATTCCGGAAGGAGCATACGCAGGAATTTGTTTTCGCGCGTGTGCAATAAGCATAAAAGCATTTTTTTTTTAAAATTTGGCGAAATCGGTCAGTGGTCTAATACATTCGAAAGAAATCAGCTCCTCTAACAATGAATGAGATAGTTGTTCCTCAAAACCATATGGAAAAAATAATCCAACATAATTTTTTATTTATTTTTGAAAGATTTTTTTTCCTGATGATAAATTTATTTATATTTTGCCTGGAATTCATTAGGAAACACAAACGGATAATAAAGCAAATTTGTATTGTGCTGAAGTTTATTAGTCTTGTGTATTTTGCACGTACTTTTTATTAATGATTTTAGAGAATGATTTTTTGCTCATATGTTATTTACATTATTTTATTATGTTCTATTATTCCTTTCATCCAGCCCGCGACCATTTCCCGAAATTTATGAGAGTCGATAAGAACTGAAAGGGTTTCATTTTCTGAATTTCCTCTCAGAGCTTCCTTGTTACTCAGTCTAAGAGAGGAGATGACAGAGTATGTGCAGACTTAAGAGAGATTCATTAAAGTGAGGTCACTTGTAGGCTATTCTGTGTTCTATATATATATATAATCATGGATGTTCTTAAGAATAGGCCGACTTTTAATTGAGGTTTAGATTTAGTAGTAGTTGAAAATTGCGTCTTATTTTTCTTTTTCATATTTATTCCGTTTTATTTTTCAAATTTATACTCGGTTCACCGTATAACAAGAGGTTTACTTATGTTATTTTTCTGAAGCTGAGAGTTGTAATTGGCTTGGTGAATAAAGAATGATCCAATTCTTAATCTGATTTCTTGTTAATTTCAGGGTAAAAATCCTTGGAAACTATAAAATTAACACCCATTTTATGTTTTCCAATATATAAACACTAGCTGTTACCCGCCCGCTTCGCTGGGTATTTCATGATGTTTTATAAATTTTTACTGCTTATATATATGTATAAATTATTGATATCTAAGTCCTAGCATTAAGAATTCGATTGAATTGAAAAATATACTTATACCTGTAACTGTCACCTGTTGATAAAAAAAAAGGGCAGAACTCATCTAATTTGTATTTTCTAAAAATCTCTAAAATTGAAGCATAGAATGATGTTTGCTCTTTCGTAACTCAAAAACCAAGTGGATTCCCGCAAAACCAATTTTCGGTGGATCTCTACTCCGTAAATTGAACATGCAAGCCAAATTTCAAGTCTAAATCTAACAGAAGAAAACAAAAGTTTTACTATCAATATCCCCATAATCCCGTTGAGAGCCGTTTTCCAAAATAACCGCTCTTAGCGGATTTCAATTCAACAAAAGAAAAATGCAAACCAAATTTCATTATTATAGTCCTTGTAGCTCGAAAAAAGTAATTTTTTTTGTCAATACGTCCCAGTAACCCCCTGCAACCCCCCAGAACTTGATTTGCTTAAAATTTATTCTTAGTGAATCCCTATTCAACAAAAGAAACATGCTTAACAAATTTCAAGTATATGGGTCTAACAATTAAAAACAGGAATTTTTTTCTGTAACTCCTCTTGACCCCTCGCAAGCATCTTTAGGGGTCAATTTTCATTTTACTCTTTGTTAGAGGAACTCTATTTCATGAAAGGAACATGCCTACCAATTTTCAAGCAGGATGATCAAGTAGTTTAAAAATGGAAATATTTATCGATTACGCCTCTTAATCTCCCGAAATTAAACTTAGTAGTTGATATTCGCGAAACCCATTTTGTAGCGGTTCTCTACTTTACGAAAGGAATCTGCTTATCAAATTTCAAGACTATACGTCTAACAGTTTAAAAATGGGGATAATTGTCTATAACGCCACTTGAGCCCCCGCAACGCCATTTCTGGGTATGTTTTCACAAAACCCATTTTGTAGGGGAATTGCGCTCTATGAAAGGAATCTGTTTAGCAAAATTTGAAGACTGGTGCGTCCAATTAATTAAAAATGCAAAAAAATATCAATAACGCCCCTTGAACCCCCGCAACACCACCTAGGGGTCGATTTTCACAAAACACATTTTTCAGTGTATTTCTATCATATGAGAGGAATCTGCTAACTAAATTTCCAGACTGTGAGTCCAATAGTTTAAAAAAAGAAATAATTATTTATATCTGCCCTTAACCCCCCGCAACACCCTTGGGGTTCAATTTTCTCCAAACCCGTTTTGTAGCGGATATTTACTCCATGAAAGAAACATTCCTACCAATTTTCAAGCAGGTAGGTCAAATAGTTTAAAAACGAAAATATTTATCTCTTACGCCACTTATTCCCCTGCAACGCCACTTAGAGGTCTGTTTTCACAAAACCTTCTTATAGCTGATCTCTACTCTATGAAAGAAATCTCTTTATCAAATATAAAGACTGTGCGTCTAATAGTTTAAAAATGGAAATAATTATCTATAACGCCCCTTAAGTCCCCTCAACGCCACTTGGGGGCAATTTTCACGAAACCCATTTTTAGCGTATCTCTACCCTATGAGAGGAATCTGCTTACTAAGTTTCAAGACTGTACGTCTAATAACTTAAAAATAGGAATTTATAACGCCCCTTAAACCCCCCGCCACCGCAACACCCCTTGGGGGTCAATTTCCCAAAACCCATTTTGTAGCGGATATTTACTCCAGGAAAGAAACTTGCCTACCAATTTTCGCAGGTAGGTGAAGTAGTTTAAAAACGGATATATTTATCTATTACGCCCCTTAATCCCCGCAACGCCACTGAGAAGTCTGTTTTCACAAAACCCGTTTTGTAACTGATCATTATTCTACGAAAGGAATCTGTATATCAAATTTAAAGACAGTGCGTCAAATAGTTTAAAAATGGAAATAATTATCTATAACGCCCCCTAAGCCCCTGCAACGCCACTTGGGGGTCGATTTTCAGCAAACTCATTTTGTAGCGGATCTCTACTCTCTGAAAGGAATCCGCTTACCCAATTTCAAGATTGTACATCAAGTAGTTTAAACATGGAAACAATTATTATTAAAGCCCTTAACCCCCGTAACGCCCCTTGCGTTTCGAATTTCGGAAAATCCGTTCTTAGCTGATGTCTACTCTATCAAAGGAACATGTCTACCAAATTTCAAGTCTGTAGGTTGAATAGTTCCAGAGATTTCGTGATTAGTCAGTCAGTCAGTCAGTCAGTGAGTCGCTTTTCTCCTTTATATATATAGATTTAAAAAGATCTGTGATTTTAGATCGCAACAGATATTAATTAGATTCATGTTTTCTTTCTTTTTTTTTTGGTTTTGGCATCGTCATATGAGGTAGAACTAGGAAAATGCCCCTGTTAAAATAGTAAGAAACAAATCTCTCTCTCTCATGTAACAAATACGAATGGTTAAATAAAATACGCGTATAAAACTGAGACTATGTAAATGGTTCATCGCAGATAAAATAAGATTCGGATTTAAAAAGTTGACAGAGTTTCATGCTATAATAAATGAGAAGTTGAATCTTGTTTTTTGACATGCAAAATGTGAATGGGACAAATTATATTATGTTTTGGCTCAAACATGTTTGTTTTTATTTTTCTGATAAAATTCTATAAATGTCAGCGTATATCGTAAAAAAGATGTTTGAAACCACATACACATATGTAATTGATTTATGTGACACACACAAGTGGTGTTTTCTCCAAAATAAATATAGAAATGTCTCTATCAGATACCCTGTTTTTAATGAAAGATAAAAATGAAGATTATTGTATTTGCATTATATTCACATCCTAAATCAAATTTAAGAAATCGAATGTGTTTGTATTGCTTTAACTTTCAACCCAAATTTTTTACTATTGTTCTAAATTATAAAAAAATCAGAATTCTACTCAACACTTAATGTGCAAATTGAACAGTCATTACTTTAAGACCAACTGTTGAACACGAAGTAGGATCACCAATCACTCTGAAAAACGTCAATGCTTGGCGAATCAATGACTCCAGAAGGTGTTGATTGGTACGCTGAAGTACCTGGTACCAGACACTCACATCAGCTCTGATCCTGCTATTCCCGCACATTCCGAGATGGTAGTGTTGCACAACAAATTTGGTTTTCCGGGTAGAACCATAAATGTTCTATCGGATTTCGAGGCCAAGTCAGCACTTGAAGTTCCTTGGGACATTCGTAGTTCCCCTCCCTGACGATTCTATCTTTTTGACATAATGTATTATCCTTCTGCTAAATGCCATCACCCGCCATGGACATTGTTGACATGAAGGGGTGCACTTGGTCTGCAATGCTGTTCACTTAGCACACAGACGTCAGATATTGTTCTATGGGATGATGGTGTCTGATGTGTTCCATAAAATCATCACTCCAGACCATATTACCGCCACTACCTCCTTGTATTCAATCAACCACGCTTTTTATTCCCAGAGTTTTCCGTTGGAAATCGACGTTTTCGCACTCGTCTGCCGATTTAATTATCCGGCAAATGTGACCAGGCAACTATCTCTCATTTTTCTGTGGTCCAATGTCCTAATGTCGATGTTCCATGGCCCTTTGCAGATGCTGTTGGAAATGCTGTGCGGTCAGCGCGGGAACACAATTCGATCGCTGGCTGCGTAGACCCATAAGCAGCAGGGTACGTTGTGTTGTGTTTTAAGATACACCATCTGCGTCACCACTGCTGCAGCGGCTCTTGATATCGCTCTATGAAGAATGTATAATAGTCTCTACTTTTTCTGCAGTCAGTGCCCCATGGCCAACAAACCAGAACAGGGCGACTTGTCGTTTCACCATCCCTACACCATTTTCGATAAATACTCACAATAGTTGCACGTAATGCATATATAAGCAGCCTACCAAATGCGCCGTTCCTGTAACAGATGTTCCCAGATGCTGAATCTTAATGATTTTTTCATCGAAATCTAAAAATCCAGTTGTTCTTCCCAATACGTTGTTAAACACTCTACTTATGGAAAGACAATGCTCAGTGCAGGTTTATCCATTGGGCCCTAGGAACGGGTGCCCAGGAGCCCGGGGCCCGGAAGGGCCCAGATAGGCTGGACTTAGGATCCAAGAGCCCCTCCTTGGATGGTGCCAAGGGGGCCCCCTTAGATCTTCTGGGCCCAGGGCTCGAAATAAGCTTATACCTGCACTGTAGTGCCTGGTGCTTTATATACTCCAGAGTCGGCCGCACGTGCAAACGTTCACCCGTTGGTGTGGTGTGGTAGTTAGGAGAGGGGGGAGTACCAGCTCAGGTGTCGTCCACGTCACTTGACTATGGTTCAAAATTACGCGGACCGTCCCCAAAAGCCCTCGTGTAGCTGAACAGTGGGACGTTAATATTCACTCACTCACTCACTCAGTCGGCCGCAGGTGAGCCATGGTTTCCGGGTGAACACATTGCTGTAAGTGAGGGGTGGTAATAATGTAACGGCTGTTTGGTTTGAGTGTACCTATATATACATAACATGATTCACACTGTTATCGGAGTTATTTTACCCGACTGCGGTAGCTGAGTTGTCATGGTCGTTAAACTATGGCTAGTCTTGTAGAGTTATGGGGTTGAGTCCTGGTGTCACTGAGTGAAAGAATATTAACGTCCTTTGCTTTTGGGGACGGTCCGCGTAATTTTGAACCATGGTCAAGTGACGCAGACGACACCTGAGCTGGCACCCCCTCTCCTAACTACCACACCACACCAACGGGAGGACGTTTGAGCTCTCGACAGATTTAACGTGTATCGCTCCCCTACACGGCGGGTCTTCAGTGGTACTGGGATCGAACTCATGACACGCTAGCCACGATCCGATGCCCAGACCACTTGGCTACCGCGGCCACCTAGTGTCACTGAAAACCTATCCGTAGAAGAATAGATGCATATTTAACTGTCGAGGCTCAAAGTCCTAAAGTTGGTATGTGTGGAAGTTCGAAGAGTGGGTGACAGATCAGGCATCCTCGTCACTTGACCAGGGTTCAAAATTAAGAGGCCCATCATCAATAGCTCTTATGCAGCTTCAAAGTGCGACGTTGAAGAAAAACCGTCAGATTAATTATTTTGTTTTTATTAATCTTTGCTATATTTGGTCCTCTTTCTCTATTACACACACTTCAGTCAAAAATGTTCAATTAATTTTAAGTGTAATATATGAAGCTAATGTTAAAATTTACAATGCAGTAAGTTTAAAAAAATAAAAGATTTTGGATTATACATAAATGTTACCGTCAAAGTGGGAAATCCGTTATTTCATAGAATAACTATGTACACTGGTGTCCAAAAGTTAAGTATAATTGATAATTATGTGAATAAAGAAGGAACTGTAAATCAGAATGGAGGGGGAAACGTGACATGCGAGTGTAAAATGGTTATAAAATAAGGAAGCAAATCAAAATCATGATAATAATTAATTTTATTATCCAAAGTAGCAGTTTGAAAGAACACTGAATATAGCAAGGATTCACACTTTAAAGAAAAAATGAAAGAAAACATTAAATAAAATCCTGATGCTGCAGTTTAATAAGGCGTGTGGCCACCTCAGACAGCCAGGCACGCTGCACAGCGATTTACCATACTTGCTATGAGATGATGAATGAGTTGTGGGCTCAAACGGTTCCAAGCTTCTTGGAGAGCTCTCTTCAGTTCTGTAACGGAGCTTGGTGGGTGCGAAAGGGCTGCAATTTGTCTCCTGAACATATCACATACATGCTCTATAGGATTTAAATCAGGGGAGTTTGCAGGCCATGACATGCGCTGGATGTTTTCCGTTTCAAGGAAGTCATCAATCAGTACCGCTCGGTGACATGGCGCATTATCATCCATGAATATGAAGTCAGGACCGACAGCACCTCGAAACAAGCGAACATAAGGCTCAAGAACTTCGTCTCTGTATCTTTGAGCAGTCACAGACCCCGTGTCAAAGAAATGGAGGTCTGTGCGGCCGTCCATCATGATGCCTGCCCATACCATTACTCCCCTTGATGGAAAATGATGTCTTTCCGTTATGTTTCTTGGTTCAAAACGTGTTCCACGTTCTCTCCATATCGTTACCCGCCGAGAATCACTACTCAGACTAAACCGGACTCGTCACTGAACATCACATTGGCCCACTCTCCCACACTCCAATGTTGATATTTCAAACTCCAGTTCAAACGACCGCGTTTATGCGCAGACGTGAGGGGAATGCAAACTGCTGGTCTTCTGGCATACAGGCCAGCATGATTGAGTCTCCTGTAAACAGTTTGTCTCGAAATTCGTATTCCTGTGGCGACTGTGAGCGCCGAACCCAGTGCTCTGGCAGTACTGCCCCTCTGACGTCGCACTTATTACAGATATCGGTCTTGGCGAGGGGTTGTGACTCTTGGTCGACCTGATACTGGTTGTCGGGTAACATCTCCCGTTTTTTGAAACCTCTGCCACAGTCTTGAGATCACAGACTGGTCCACATTCAGAATTCGAGACACTTCGGTTTGTGATCGTGAGGATTCCAGCATTCCAACGATTCTTCCTTTCGTAAACATGTCCAATTGGCGTCTTTGTGCCATCATTCACCTTGTTTAAAGGTTAACAACGTTCCTTCGCACAGCAGTTGCACGAAACATGTCTGAACTACCTATGCTGCATGAATCGGTTTCTCCGCGTTCCGACATGCGCCAGTGTTTCGCGCAGGACGTAGTCGACTGAAAGGTTTTGCATAAACCCAATGTTTCTTCTTCACCCAATTAATATCCGCAAGAAATTTGGAATAATTTGACGAATATTTACTCCATGTTTTTCACATTTTACGATTGATGCTTAACTTTTGGACACCAGTGTATTTCATCAAATAACTAGGCAAATCTGTTAAAGTATATAAAATGATAGAACTACGCTTTAACTAGGTATTCCATAGAATAACTATTACTTGATCGTTAATGTATGGAATACGGCACTCGAAAGTTTTTTGAACTGGTTCTAGCTGCTTTCAGTCAGATTTAAATCACAATTCAAAGTGTCATCACTTTTTTAATCTTTGTTCTAATAGTATATACGAAAAGTAAAATAAAGGTATTTCATAAAATTTAAATTAATATTTTCTTACATTTTTGTTTGAAAAAGTTTACGCAACATTTTTATGAAGCATAATTTTCTTACCACTATGTTTTCCCCCCCATAATATTTAAATATAACTATTTCTTGTGCAACATATTCTTTTTTTCCTTTCTGTTTAACTTATGTTAGCAATATGAGCAATAATAAATTATATAATTTGCTTTTCCTTATTATTTATTGATGAATCATCCGCAATAGGGATAAAATGCATTTTTCGAGAGATTTTAGTTATTTAGGATCAATATCTTTATATATAAAATATACGTGTCACAGTGTTTGTCCGCAATGGACTCCGAAACTACTCAACCGATCATAGCATAATTTTCAACTGTGTGTCATTTCGTCCAACTTAAAACATAGGATGGTTTTTATTTCAATTAATCACGCCATAATTTTTTTATTGCGGGAAATGTGAAGAATCCGGAAAAAACGTTGCCAGATTCCCGTAAGGCAATAATCGCAAAATGTGGCATTGCTCATGTGTCTGTTGAAGCAGATATTGCAAACCAAAATGCACGAAAATTAAGTGCCTGGCGTATTTCGGAGTGTGGAATCCGATTTTCGAGTCAGTTTCCAAAAATAACCGTAACTTTGCCGGATAAAGCCGGCCGACCGTATTTTAGACACACCATAACAGGAGCTTACATTAAAAGACTTGAATCGTGAAAACTTGGACCCTGGCGTACTTCAAAATGGATAATCCGAATCTGATATCCAGCTTGAGAAATAACTGTAACTTTGCCAGATAATTCAGGACGACCATTTAATGCGCAAACCGTGGCAAGAGCTTACCCTTAATGTCTTGGTGCGGGAAAAGTGCGTTTTTGTTGTAATTCGGGATGGTGAACGAGAGTTTAAAATATAATTTTATAAATTCCTGTAACTTTGCTAGATAATGCCGGACGACCCTAATGCCCCTTCCAGGGACTGAACTTGCCGGCTCAGGGGAACAAAAGTAATTTCCAGTTGTATCTAGGGGCGGGAAACGATAATTTGAAATTATGTTTCAGAAACCTCACTAAACTTGCCGGATATTGTCTGAATTAGGAGAAAAGGCAAATGGTTCGAGTCCCGCGTCCGGATTTTCATTATCTCTAGTGACTGAACTTGCTCGCGCTGGAGCATCAAAAGTTATCTCCGTGTGCATTTCGGAGTGTGAAATGAGAATCTGAAATTGAATTTTAGAAGTTTCGAAAACTTTGCCGGATAATGCCATTCGACCGTATTTTAGACACACCGTAGTAGGGGCATGCCTTAAAAGTCTTGGATCATGAAAACTTTGTCCCTGGTGTATTTCAAAACGGATAATTCAAATCTGATATTCAATCTGAGAAATAACAGTAACATTGCTGGATAATTCAGGATGACCGTCTTTTACGCAAACCGGGGCAGGAGCTCACCCTTAAAGTCTTGGCGCGGGAAAAGTGTATTCCCGGTGTAATTTGAGATGGTTTAAGCGAGTCTGAAATCGAAATATAGAAATTCCTGTATTTTCGCCATAATGCCGGGGGATTGGAATATTCTCGGACAGCAGTGCCAGCCTATCTTGCCGACGTAAAGTGAGTAAGTGAGTGAATATTAACGTTGCACTTTTCAGATACATGAGGGCTTTTGGCGACTGACCGCGTAATTTTGAACCATGGCCAAGTGACGCGGACGACACCTGAGCTGGCACGCCCTCTCCTAACTACCACACCACACCACACCAATGGGAGAACGTTTGGCCTCTCGACAGATTTAACGTGAATAGCTCCCCTAAACTGCGGTTTTCAATGGTGCTGGGCTCGAACTCATGACACGCTAGCCATGATCCGATGCTTTGACTACTTGGCTTCCGCGGCCACTGCCGACATAGAGACGCGAAAAAAGGATTTTGATTGTATTTTGGAACTGCCGATCCGAATATTCTCTTTCCAATTCAATATAATCTCATATCTACGTCAAATAATACCAGACGAAAGTATTTTGCATGAACTGTGGAAAAGGATTGCTTCAAAATTCTTGAGGAGAGAGAAATGCTTTCCTGGTATTTTTCTGGATGGGAAACAATAACAATGTGAAATCGGATTTTAGAAACTCCTGTAACTGCTGGATAATGCCAACCGACCTTCAGAGACTGAACTTACAGGAGCAAGGGCGTCAAAAAAGGGCACCGAGTACTTCTCGGGGTGGGAATGAGAATCTGGATACGGATTTCAAAAGCTTCCGTAAATTTTCTGTATATTGCTGGAATGTGGTCAAATGGCTTTGTGTTCGAGTTCCACTTCCGGATTTTCATTCCCTGTAGCAACTAAACTTTCAGGTGCAATCGTGCGAAAATATGATTGCAACAGAAAATTGCATCTTCGGGCATTATTGTCACTGTGTTAGATGGCTTAAAAACTGCACATTGCGCATCATCTGCCATTGGACATTCATAAAATACAAGATGCAATGTGTACCATTAAAAAAAAGAGTGGATTGGCTACAGTATTGCAAATGAATTCAGTCATGATCAGGGACAAGTGTACCATGAACCATAAACATTCACTCAAAGCATTACATCGAGCTTTGCAAGATTTAAATGCTCTTTTTTTTTTTTTTGATTCTTAAATGCTCACGAGATTAACGCCTGTTTAAAACAACCGTTTTTATGGCGAAAAGCGAAAACACTTCCACTTCTACATGAGTACATTTGCACGATGATCAATCTGAGCAAATATTTCCTAACCAACTACTGAATATCGTAAACAGTGAAGTAGACTTCATCCCAATACATAATGCATGAAATAACCAGACGATTTCTGTAATGTTCTTTAGGCAAAAAGGAACTGATTGAGAGTGTCTTTCTGGATATACTGTATAGTTATCATGATAATTATTGCCTCTGTAATCCAGTTACTTAATCAGAAAAAATTTTGATATTGTGATGAAATAAACTTTCAGACACAGGGTTGTTGCCAGTTGATCCAACCTTTTGTAAACCAATCGACACTATTGTTGATGAAAACAAAACCGTAAGTTTTCCAACCGAATTTTTGAATTCTTTAGATATATCAGGAATATCACCGCATAATCTTCGGTTGGTTCCCTGGTTATTATCTGCGTAACTTAAATTCACCTAGATAATGCTACGGTGCACGTTTGATAATCAAAAGAATTATACCTGGAACTTCTTGATGCAAACATTTTGATATTAATGTTTGATTGAAAATTCGGTTCTGCTACTACGGAATTTGTTGCCACGTATTCCACTGATACCGTCAGAATTTCTAATACCATTCAAAAGGCTTCAATTCCGATTCGTTTGGCTTTCGCGATGACCATAAATGAATCTGAAACCGACCAATATTCATTTTATAATTGGACTTAGAAAATTCATGTTTCTCGAATAGGCAACTAGATGTCACATACTCACGTGTGCGGAAACCGTTGAATCTATTTGAGTGAGCAAAATACGGGTTACCGAAAAATATTGTGCCCCGATTAGAGATTAGTTGTATAAAATTATTATTTGTTATACTTTAAAATGATAAAAATAATTTTAAAAATTGCAAAGAATCAACGTTATTCACCCCATTTATAAAATTAAATCTTCATATGTTGTTACTTAACGACTTCGTTAGTAATTCATGCATTATACTACACTCAAATAGGAGATGAATGAAATGCAAAATTAAAATAATTTGTTGTTTTATACTTTATTTCAACCCTCCAAAATTATAAACGAAGTTTATTTTGACTGCATTGAATAGCTTAGAATAAAATTGAACTAACGTATTAAAACAAAGCCACAGCAACGCGTGGCCGGGTCAGCTAGTTAATTTATAAAATAGCTTTGAAATTGTTCATTTTTCACTTTAATGGTCTATCATCTATCGGAATTTTTTATCTATATCTCCAATCTATTATATACTTCAACTGACTTGTCTAGTTATTTCTTTTAATACCTAGTTATTCCATGAAATAACTGAATTATACACTTTAATGATAACATATACATAAACTTCCTCTTTTTTGTCAACACTTCTAGATTTTCATGTCAATAAAAAATTTAATAGTTTGTGTTGTGTTACAAGTATACTTTTCAACGAATAATCAAAGTGCTTAAAATAGTACAACTAAAAAATAATAAATTATTTGCTAGTATGCTAGTAATATGATGCTAGTACACAATGCCTATTGAAAGAATATTTAGGTTGATATTTTAAGATTTTCAGTAAAAGAGGATATTTGAATTAAATTTGAGAGAGATTATTTGAAAAGATTTTAATATAATGAGCTTTAAAAGACTGCGTTAGAGAATGAAAGAGTTAAAAGGTGATACTGAAAGGGAAAAAATCATATCTTGATATTACTCTAGTTTAATTCAGAGAGAGCTTGCACTAAGATAACTAGCTGCTAAAGATATTATTATTCGGAAAAAAATAAGGTATTTTAAAGAAAATATTTCTAAAAATTGAAAAAGAGTATCCAGGAATGTAAGTTTTAAGAGTTATACCCATCCACACACATTTCAAAATCATATCACAACAATTTTATTCTTTTTATACAGGGTGTACAACTGTTTTTTAGTAACTTTCAAGACAGATAGAGTATTCCTAGACGAGGGGAGATCACATAGCAATGTAGGGTTGGAAACGCTTTGCTAGCGTGGTAGTGACGACACATAACACAAGGAAGACAGGACATGTACAAGAGGAGAAAACATATTTATGATCCTTATTACACCAAAAAAGATCATTAAAGTGACAACGGTTGTCATCAAAGTAGATGTTCGAAATTACGACCCCAGACTGTGATGCAAGCCTCACATCTCCGGCGCATTGAAGATCGAATGTTAAAGATAATATTTGACCTACAGAGTGGGGTCTGGCGATCGTGCTGGCCAATGCACAGGACAACTAATGCTTCGGTTTACGTAGCACCATCTATCATGTACACCAGTCAAAGGCTTCCCAGAATTTTTGCTGTAATAAGGATCATAAATATGTTTTCTCCTCTTATTCATGCCCTGTCTTTCTTGTGTTTTGTGTCATCACAGCCGAGCCAGGAAAGCGCTTCCGAATGTGCATTTCTATTTGATTTCCTATCGTCTAGGTCAGAGCTCAACAAACAACGGCTCTTTGCAGAGGAGGTTGTGTCTGTCCAGTCTTTTGCCTTATGAATTATTAAAAAATAATTATACCTACTAAAATTGTTTCCATTTCACTTTTTCCTTTATAATTATTTTGTAAAAAAATACCCGTACACTTAAACATACCTTTAAATATTAGATTAGCTTAAAATAGTTAAAGATTGCTATTTCTGTATTATAAATAATTTTTCATTAACAAAGTTTATTGAGATTAAGTGAAAATATTACAATTATTTCTAAAGCACACACAGTAAAATTTTAGTTTATTTTAAAAATATCGTTTTGGGGATGACATAACTTATAAATATTTCCAGCAACTTATACTAAATTGTATAAATGAGTTCGGGCACACTCGCGATTTTAGAGAAGAGATACACTTAAACTCCAACACAGGTGTCAAAAACATAATCCGTATTTAATGATAAGCTTTACGGTGTGGAATGAACTAAAGGATCATACGACATGATGAATTCCAGTTATTTTATTTATCACTATAAACAACTCAAACACAAATAACGCTATAAATAAGATAATTCAATTCAGTAGTAGAGAGAGAGAGAGAGAGAGATTAGATTCGCGTTTGAGGAGAATATGTTCACAATATCTCGGCTCTTCCTTAATATTACTTTGCACCGAGTTTATATATATTTAATATCCTCACTATTCTTTAACACTCTAAAAATAAACTTAATATGTGGTGACAGTACCTGAACTTATATATATATATACAGTCTTCTGCTCAATCCAACTAGACTCTAACACGTCTTGGTGCTAAACTTATCACTTTCTTACTTTAGGTTTACCTATTCTCATCACTGCCAAATCACTAACTATTCACTATTCACTTCACTTCTAATCTACTCACAATTCACTATTCACTTCACTTCTAATCTACTCACAATTTACTATTCTTTTCACTTCTTTTCCCGTTACAATTCACTAACCCTCTAACTCGTGTAGAAGGCAAATATATATATATATATATATATATTAACTTAATTTGCATATCACGTTTATTTCTTTTAGGAGAAGGTTGGTTAAAATTTGCTGGCCCCAAAGAATTTCCAAGAGGATTAGTTGAAGGACGCGTATAGATCCTTCACAGGTTAATTAAGAGTGTTAAAATGACTTTTGCATGTAAAAACAATTCAAATAAATTTTAATTATTAATATAAACATGTAATTCTAGAGCAAAGCATTTACGGTATTATTGGTACAGAACTTCTTTTACGAAGCTTGAAACTTAAATTCCCAATATTATAAAAAAATTTTAAATGATTATTCTTGCGCTGAGTCCCGAGAATAAAAAATATCTTCCATGGTTCTTAGTTCTTGAAGAAATGTAAAATGTTATAATTTGTATATAAAATTGTACTCAAATGTAATAAAAAATGATTGGAGCACCAGATTCATGGCATGAGAAAGCTTAAGAAACTTAAGATCAGAAGTTCTGATTAATTACAAAGTCTTCACACACACACAGAAATGGTGTTCAATTAGAGGAGCTATTTAAGCTTCCATTTTGAATGATGTCTGATGATGTTCGAATTTTTTATATCTAAATTTACAGAGAAAAACATTTTTTGTCCACTTTTTGTCGATCAAATAAGTAAAGAGCATTCTTTATTCCAGATTTCTAATTTAGCATAAATTGAAGCGATGAACAAATGCTTCTGATTTCATAAATTTCTTTTCCAGCATATATCGATCAAATGAATACATGTGAATAATTAATTCAATGGGAAATCATTAATATTTGAAACACAACACAAAAAGATCCTTAATTATGAAGAATTCATTGATAAAAAAAAAATATTACTGTGTTTGAAGATCTTGACATTTTTTTGACTAAAGAGGTTATTTAAAGTCTTCCCGTCTCTGTCTTTCAATTCCCTTCAGGACAATCTATTTCTAGTATTTCATTGCATCTTTTTCTCATTTGCTGTCGTAATAAAGAGCAACACTAGCATCGATTGTATGCTTTTCGAAGTTTTAGATCTTTCTTTGCCAAGGATTTATACATATCCCCTTTTTATCCTCAGGCGAGACACGCTTTTTTTCTTCCATTTTATTTTCTGATTTAGTCGACGCTAAATCAGTAGAACCGTACTCTTTAAAGAAAACCATAGTTCCATTAAAACCATGACTTATTGTCTTCATTGGATTTAATGCAATTATTTTCTAACGTATTTGTAAAATAATAAAATACATTTTAAAGATTGAATACTTTAATCTCCATATACAGAGATACATAAAAATTATTTGAAAACCGATTTTTTCATCAAAACTCTTATTTTTAGAAAAGCATTTAGATCACATGGTTAAATTTTAAGTGGTTTTGCAATTTCTCCCTGGCTGAGACTTAAGCTTAATATCTTTCATATGTTTTGGTTGTAAAAACATCTTTGGACATCAAAGCCAGAGCTGTCTTGGAGTGGAATGGATTTACTTTATATAGAAATTCTAAATCCTCCATAAGCTGAATTTTGATTCCTTTTAGGAGACATTCCGATCCCATCACATCGACTTTTAATCCCCTATCAGATCAATTTTCTGTTTCTGTCATTCGAGTTTTAATCCCCAACACACCAATCTAAGATCTTAGCAGACATTTTATATATCTCGTATATAAACAATCTACCAACATCTTTCGTTATAGAAGATGAAGGTGCCTCAAACAAAGAATAGTTTAATATTTTGAAATCATGAAAGAAAGTAATAAAGGAAAAGTAGGATTTATTTAAATAGATTTCTTATGAAGAAATTACTGAATGAGAGAGACCTCAAATATATGAATTGATTTATTATTTGTCTTTTTAAAATTCAACTTAAGGGGTATCCGACTACTCTAAAATTGTAAATTTTGCCAAAAATTGACAAATTTTTTTATGATTTTATTTTATAGGCCATCTTATTAGCTTTATAAAAATACTAAATTTATTACTTTCCGTTCTCTAGAGCAAAAACTACAAGTGTTTTAGTAAAAGCAGATGCCATTACTTTAAGCAATATATATCATATACTTTAAAACGCGTTTTACTCGAAATGTGTGTTTTTGAAAATACTCAAACGGGGCTAGCGATTGCTAAAAAAGTTTTGAAAACAATTAACTGAAATTTTTTGTGTTTGTTCTGTATAAAGTAAAAGCGTTTTAAACTTTAGATTTATCAATCACTGTTTTATTACAAAATTTACAGCCTCTTATGTGAATATAATAACTGTTTTCTTAAGCAAGTTCATATAATAACAAAGATAAAGTGCTCTAGTTTTTGTAAAAATTAAAATATCCCTATTCTTGAAGGTCTTCAAAGATGAATAACAAAGCAACACAACAGAGTTGAAAAATTGAAAATCTGTTCATAAACTTTTGGTACAAAATGGGCCGCGTTTATATTATTTTTTGTCAATTTTTACCCATTTGTTTCCATTTTACTAATAATAATTCAGAAACAGCATATTTTTCTTAAAATGTACTAAACAAATCTAAAAACGACAAAAAAATATCCCCATATCTCCATTTTTTTAAAAAAAAATTTGTCGGATACCTTAACTTATAGCACTGGATATTAAATTAGACATTTCTTTTAATGCCTCGCTTCAAAAACATAAATCTCTCTTTCTCATATTGCGGTGGTATCCTAGTAGTTATGGTCACAAACCGGTAAATCTATTACGGCTCAAAGTTCTCAATATAGTGTGATGTGGTAGTTTAGGGAGGGTGTGTTAGCTCTGGTGTTCTCGTCACGGGACCGAGGTTCAAAATTAAGAGGTTCATCACGCCAGCAGCTCTTTGTGTTGCTTTACATTTTAACGTTAATAAACATTTAATCATTTTGTTAAATATCTTCAAAACTGTCTAGTAGTAAGAAATTTTGTTTGAGAATATATTGCCTGTTTTTTCCTTTAGAAATATAGTCACAAATGTCCTTTAAGAAAAAATAGGAATTTGACTCGTAACAAAAGTGTTGTTAGGAGAATAAATTCTTTTTTTCTTCTTTTGAAGTTGAGCTGAACTTTTCATTTTCTTTTACTTTGTTAAGAGTAGGCATGATTTTCACTGAAAAATCTCTTTCACATGCTTTTATTTTTTTCCAATGGTACTAGAGAAATGTATTTTAGACTTAACAAAATATTTTTAATACATGTAATAACGTACAAAATAATTGGAATATTATTAAAAAATTTTATATCCATCGTGTTTGTGTTACCTATCCCACACGATCTACAGCAGCGGTTCCCAAACTTTTTTGTCTCATAGATACCTTGCCATGTTTTTCGATTTTGTGCAGACCCCTTTATTACCTAATATAAAATGTTTGAAAATTTCTCAAATGTCTAATCAACAGATGGTATTACTACTTACTTTAAAAGAAATAAATTTATAATTGTAGTGAAGTATATAGTGCTTATAACTTAAGAAGCATATGTTAATAAATTAAATTTAAATTAAATTAATACATAAAATAAAAACAAATGCTTTAAATGAGAGGGGTGAATCTGAGGCTTCAATAACAAATTTTTAATATTTAATACACCTATCTAGTCAGATTTAACCCTAAATCTCCTTTGTTAGTAAGTGTCCAGTCTTTTTTTTTAATCGTTTTTGTTTTACAGAATGACAAACTCACTGAAACTACCACCTACTAGAAAACGCATTTAAAAACTTTCTCACGATATACTATAATTTGCGACAAATGACAGGTATGTTTTTTTAAAGCCAAAATTGTTAACATCCGTTTCTGAACTTTATTTTAAGATCTTTTTTAGGGCTTATTCTGATCAGTTCCTATTTTAAAAGTACATTTTTTTCTATTCTGACTATATGAATTCAATGTCTACTGTGATATTACTATAAAAAAGCAATCTTAAACCTTGTTTCAAAATCCGAGTAAAGGGCATTTAAATGTTGAACGTAGGTTAAAATATTCTGACAGATTTTCTGAAGCAAATTGAGAAAATCCGTGACATCCATTATTATACTTCTTTAGCTTAATTCTGGAATAAAATGCTGAAATAGTCATTGTCTTAGTTAAATTTACGCTGTCGCTTAATAACAAGTTAACTTCCTTAAATTTAGTAAAATCAGTTAAATCTGGTTTCCACTACATCATTTTTTTTAAAGATAAAAGTCACAAATTGTTTTAATGAGAGCCACAATCGTAGACCCCCATTTACACCTCATGGACTCCCAAATTATGTTTTAGCTTGCGTGGACCCCTTTCAGGTCGTTATGGACCCCTGGGGGTCTATATAGACCACTTTGGGAATCACTGATCTACAGTAACATCAGATGGAAGCCCATTAACTAAATTAATCAGTAGTTTTTGCTGAAGTTTTATTAATGAAGCCTCTTAAATGAATCAGTTTGTAAGGTATTTGGGTCGTATCTAGTTATTCAATCAATTTGTTACTTAAAGACTTATAATTATAATTGGATCGATTGATTTAGCTTTAAGAGATAACTATAGCTTAAAATAAAAAACGTGATTTAAAGCGCACAATTATAAACGCGACAAAAGGTATATATCCCTAAAGGTATACATCTACCCCAATTATGGATTACAATACCGGGATACCGAATACCGGTATTTTGTCCCATTTGTACAATTTTGTAATATCGGTATTCACAAGTTTAAATACCGTTTTTTCAGTATTTACTAGAAATTTTTAAAATTATCCCCAATATATGTTCAGGGATCGCCAACATAGCAAAATAATATAGGGGAGACCGGGGCAAGATGACGACGTTAACAGTTTTTTGTTGTTTATTAATTTATTTTTAAGGGTAGTAAAATCAATTTTACATGAACTGTTAGAGTAGTCCTTTGTAGTATTAAAATATATTACCATTTAATTTTTCCAATAAAAGAAGTTAAGGATTATTTTATTTTTTCATAACCTTAACAAATCGTCATCTTGCCCCACTACTGGGGCAAGATGACTTTTGCCTTGGGGCAAGATGGCGACACTAAAAAAGGTTGAGCATATTTTATCTTTTGAATGTGTTACATGGTTTAACAAATGATAGCTGTGTTTTTACATCTTACAAAATATCAAACTAAGCGTAATGCATTGTAACGTAATGTTGAAGCGTTTAGTTGTGTACCTAACAATAGTCACAAATAAAAATGACATTTTTATAATTGGAACATTCCTCATGCCAACACTCTTGGCATTTACAGCACTGGATCCATTCTTCTGTTGGACGGTTCCTCTTTACAAGCAGGACATCTTATAACACCGTCCTTTGAAGTTGATACAACTGGAATGTTTGGCCTGGATTTTATAGATTTAGGCCTACATGAACAGTTTGAGTTTTTTTACTCCCTTTTTAGCTTCACAAGCTTTTTTTCTCTGTTTTTTTTTTAAAAAATACTTCCTGTTCTTCTTTCTGCTTTTCCCTTTGTTCTAACATTTCTTTGGTGGGTGTGCTTGTAAGAATGTTAGAGCTCAATTTTTTGCTTTTTCTTTTTTCTCACATTATGTTGTTTTAGGCAATGGTTTGAAATAAAAAACACTAACAGGCTTCTTTCGTGCATCGGAATCAGCATTTGCCATAAGTTCTGGTTTTCCTGGAGGGTTTATATGTTGGTTTTCTATTACCGGGGTCTGAAGATTAGCACTATTATTCTCAGTTTCATCGCCAACAGCAGAATGGTTAGTAGTTTTTACCGCAGCATAGTCATGTTCGCTAAACACAAGAGGATTATGAGGCTCGACCTCATATTCTTTAAACCCTTTCAACGGCATTTCCAACTGTAGCTGATTTGAAGTAAGTGATGCTCAAAGCCTCACCAATATTTTGTCTGTGATAGTTTGTTCTGGATGAGTGACTATAAAGTTGTCACATGCTTGGTTATAGTGCGTTTTTAACTGGTCGAAAAATGACACAACAAGGGGCTGGAGACGATGTGATGTGAGCGACGGCAACCCAACCATGATGATGTTTTTCGCTCTGCAATATAAGATAGCCTGAAAAGTTATATGAGTATTGTGATTGTCAAAAATCAACAGACTAGGAGATTATTTGCTTGGTTTCACATGAAGATAAAAGTGTTTCAAAAAAGAGAAAAAGGTGCCCTCATTGTTCCAGCCTGTATCACTACAATTGCCTACAGTTCCTGGTGGGGCTCTTTCTACAAGTTCAGGAAGCATTCGTTTTCTAGCAAAAAATCAGAAAAGGTGGCAGATAAAAGCCAGTAGCTCTAAAGCAACAAATTATTGCTACATTCCTTTCTCTTTAGGTGGGGGGGGGCTTGGATGGCACAAATATCTTCCTCTGGTCACCCCCCCCCCTTTCGAATGAAACCTTTCCCGATCCGATGCTCCTCTTAGCCCCAAAAGAGATGGAAGCGCAAGGTCACTCGGACATACACACAGACAAACAAGTGTTCACAGGATTTAATAGAATGGACAAGAATAGTAAGTTTAATAAATTCCGAAACATGGGGCAAGATGACGAGCTCGTCATCTTGCCCCGTGTTTCGGATAGTCATCTTGCCCCAGACGGTCTGTTTAAAAATATTCGCTCTCATTACCATGAAGGAAGGCAATTAATTGACATTTATTCATGAGAATAGGTAGTATTTAAACCAAGTTACTCATAAATATTAAAGAGAAAATTTATATCTTACCTGTATCTGTAGCAGAGCTTATTTACACATGCATAAAAGTTATATCGTGGCATCAAAAAACAATCAAAGCTTCACAACTAACACAAAAAGGGCGATTTCAGCGTGTCTATACTATAGTTTAACGAAAGGCCAAAAGGAGATCCAGTAGTGTTCATTTGATGCTGCTACCTAGTATAATACGGAAAAATTAAGACATTAGTCATCTTGCCCCGGTCTCCCCTACTTTTTTGTTTTTATGTCTCTCTAACGGGCGAAATTAATTAGACAGGATATAAAGTTGCATCGTACAATCATGGATAAGTGATAAAATATATGAACCATCCAAGGAAGCAGGTCAAGACTATCCTATTACAGCTCAGAACGATACAGCACACGCGCAGGATTCGTAGTCTGATATTCGTATCTGTGAAAACAAGGTAGTAGTTGTGAAGAAAATGCGTAATATTTCGATATATTTTAGATTGGTGAGTTTGTTATTCACATTGCATTTGCATATCATTCAGTGCAATTAATGCATTATGTTTTTTAAGATTACATTTCAAAAATTTGTAAAAGTACCATAGATTGAATAGTGATATTTACACTTTTTTTGTGATTTAAATAAATAAGATGTTCTTTTACTTTTTTGTGATTCCTTATATACTGTTATAAAAATTTATAAGTTACTAATTATTTTTTGTTATATTTACAGTCTCTAATAAAACTGTCAAACAAAGCAGAGAGATACCTGTGTTTCCTCTATTTTTCGAAATTTTTTATGGCCGGTATTAAAATCGGTATTCTTGTATTAAGATCTAAAAAATACCAAATACCGGTATTGAACTTTTTGTTCGATATTGCAATCCTAGAGCTCTGTGAGTCAAAAAAGTTTAAAGACGACTGGTTTACATCATCACCCTATATATATTTGGACTTTTTCTATGACCACATATTGTTAATATCAAGATAATGAGTGTAGATTCTAACAATCATATATTAGAACATCAAAATTAATTAGAACTTTAAGTTTACTTTAAGAACCTTCACTTAATAACAGAGATACCCAAGGCAAGACTTATCTCATATCTGTCGTTATATATGGCAGCTGCGTTCTACCTTATCGAATTACAATTTACTTAATTAAACTGATTTAACCTATCATGGGTGTGATACACCGAACTAATTTTAAAATGAGTAGCCCTATTGTAATGCAGATGGGGTGTGATGCATAACCATGACACTTGGAGAAGCTGCCCATTTCACATTAGCTTGTCGATTGTGTCATTAAAATAAGTTACAAGGCACCTGTACGGCGAGACAGGACCCGACAGAATTCTCATGTGCGTGACACTTATAATAAGTTATCACGATTTGCAGATGTAGTAAGCAATTTTAACAGGATGGTTATACGATCATCAATACCAAGGCAAAATAATTATAACTAATTAATTAAATGGCTATACCACAATCCGTTTTTGTAACAAAGTAGGTTTTTTTTTAAAAAAAATTATGAACAAGTAATATAGAAAAAATCAAGTAAATTCCTACTTAGGTCAACAAAGAAGCATTATATTTTAGTTACTTTTTATTAAATAATTCCAATTAATATAAATATGTATATACATATGACAGAATCCCAATATTAAGTGGGGAAAAAAACAAGCGATTTTTCTTGTAAAAAAAACTTTTAATTTTCCTTTTTTATAGGGCATTAGACTATTTTTTATATTTGTTACTAATTTTATTCATTAATTAAATTTAGTTATTCTAATAAAACATTATAGTAAAAAAAGAAGCCACATTCGCAGAAATTAGGCCATCCCAGGTGGGATTCAAACCCACTACTTCAGATCTAAAGTCCAACGCGCTATCCATTGCGCTATAGAGACAGAACGGACGAATACATGCTGTTGGACTATTATTTTTGTTCGTTACTATTTATTCATTCTTTTTAAATTTTAATTAATGAATAAAATTTGAATAAACTGTTTTAACATCAAGTTAAATCCACTGCAATTTGAAAAAAATGTATTTGAACTTGAATGGATGAATAGAAAGTATTTTATTAACGATTGAAAATTTGAACAATATATATATATATACATATACATATACATATACATAAAGAGAGAGTGAAGTAATAGTAGGAATTGAAAAAAGGGATAAATTTCGGAAAAGAGATGTTTGAGAAAAAATTATTTCGAGGGATTTGATACGTTTGTCATCTTTTAATTAATGGTTCAAATGTAAAATTTTGAGTTAACTCTGTTTTGGTGCATTTTTTTAAAAATGGTATCTCACACACACACAGGCCGGGATAATAACAAGCTATCTTACTTCAGAAATTATTATAAGGCTGTAATAGCCTAGTGGCTACGGTCACGAACTCATGGACGGCGTGTCGCGTGTTTGAGTCCCGATACCACTAAAGACCCACCTTATAGATAAGGCTGATGCACGTTATATAAATCTGTCGAGGTAAAATGTCTTCCCGTTGGCGTGGTATGATAGCTTGGACAGAGGGGTATATAGATGTCGTCCTTTTCCTTTGACAGAGCTTCAAAATTACGAGTCCTTATACAGTTTTATGCTGCGACGTAATATGATTCACACTCTCTCTCTCTCTCAGAAATTATACAAAGTAATTTGTAAATCAGAAAGGAAATTCGCTTTGTGCTGGTAATAGATACGACCACAAGATTGATAATTCCATTTTTAATTCCACCAATGATTATTGTGAGGGATATATGATACGGGTTGCTTTAGATTAAATCTAACTGGGTCATAAGTCGTAACCTATAGTGTAAGTCCGATTGAACGAAGTATCATTCTCGTTTCTTTACTGTCTGCCATTTCAAAGTCTGGCATTCAAGAGCTTTTCATACTGCTTTAGCACCATGAAAAAAATGTAGATATATATAACCCATTCAGAACAAAATGCCATCTTGAGTGCAAATTTAAATCCTGCTATTGTTTTTAAACGGAACCGTGCCCCCCCCCCCTCAGGCTAATAGTTTCGAGACCTAAGTGTTTCTCTATTAATTTTACGATCTCCAAAATGTTTTGCTTTTTTTTGTTTGTTTATGTAAATTGATTATAAAGTTTCATAGTGACTGAACATACCCAAAACGCTTAGGATGATTTGATTGTTTTAATGTTTTATTAATTTCACAATAAAAGCAACACAAGAGCTATTAGTGATGGTTCGCGTAATTTTGTCTGGCTTTACTGTGATGAAAAGGTTTGGAGAGAGGAAAACTAACTTAGATGTTATCCTCGTCTCTTGATAGTTGCTCAAAATCAAATAGTCGATCACTGTCATAGTCCACGGGTTGCTTATAAGTGCGTTAATGAACAATAATTAATGAATTATAATTTCAAAGTACAGCTCACCCACAATAGTTTAAGCTGCATCTCAATTTTTCGAACTTGCAGCGACCCCATCTCTCACAAGTTGCAAATGACAAGAATAAAATACTTTAACGACTGACCCGAATAAGGATTCCTTTTCGTCCCAGTCGTCTTACGCGTTCACCTTGGACCGATAGGAGGGCAGTTCAAAGGTCACTAGGGGTTATTCACCCAACGACAGCTACTACCGACGTGGTGATCAAGGAATCGAACACTACACGGAAGCACAGCCTAACCCTACTGATTGATTATGCACTCCATGGAGAGTCCAACATAGACATTCCCAATAAGTCACGAGTAGTGATTCAAATGGCAACGGCGCACGCGTCAGTAAGACCCGCCATCTCTACAAGGGACTGCCTGCATTGCCAATGGTAAAATGTTCCAACGACACTCAAACCTACTGGAGATACAATCAATAACAGTAAATGGCTAGAAAAAGCAACTTTTTTAAGTATCGCTCAGAAAGTCCAATTGCAAAAGCGACTTCCGTCCTTAGGAAGGGGGTATACAGGGACTCCTTTTCCCTCAAGTCGGAACTTACAAAGGAAAAAAAGCGCTTAATGACTGACCTTAATCGGAGTTCTTTTTAGTTCCATTCGTCTTATGCGAGTACGAAGTGGTCTTCAGACCCGAAGGCAGACAATTCAAATCACCCTGCACCCAGAACAGTAACCAAGGTCATCATGGGTGGCCTACCAGCTTTCGCCGAAGTAGCGCCAAAAGGTTGGTGGCACTGGCGTAACTAATCTAGAGTGGGCCCCGTATCAAAAATCTTTGAGGGCTCTTTTTTAAGGGTTCCTTATTATTTAACAAATTTTACTTACGCATTTTGGGGCCCCGTATCATTGATACGTCTGATACGGTGGCCCCTGGTTGGTGGTCACTAACAGCTTTCGCTGAATACATTTTCAAAACACCAACGTAAGCACCTTGAAATATAACAAACTTTTTATATGAATCATAATGTTCTTGGAAAGGACGAGAAGAGAATTCGCTATCCTGCGGTTACAAATCCGTTATACTATGCTAACCAAGCTACAGAGATCTTTCAGGGTCCATGAAATTACAATATCATTCTTTTAATAGAATGCAAATGAACAGAGAAAAGGAGATGAGCAGAATTTCGTTTACTCTAATTTAAATTAGTAAAACAGTTAAAATAATTTTATTATTACTTTTTTGTTCTTCTAAAAAATAATTACATTAAAACCCCATAAATTTCGTAACTCCTTTAAATGTTATTGGTTTAAATCCATTCTACTAGAAGTAAAAATAACACTCGCTCTCTTTAAGTGAGATTTCTAATCTTTTTCTCTCAATGCAGCTTTTCTCTCGTTTCCTTCAATAATGAAACAACAGAGGTTTCAAAATCGATCTAAGGTTGATCCGTTCTTTTGAGATGGCCCTGAGAAAAGAATGGTTTGGGCCTCGAAGCCTCCCTATTATATGACAGGCGTGCAATTTAAATTACTTTTTTTTGCGAATGAACGGAAACCTTCTAAATGATTAAATATACATCGTGCCTTCCAGTGACGGATCTTAATCGAAAGACACTCGATCAGCTTCACAAATCTTATTTACTGCGGTGAGAATAAGAATGAACAAAAGTAAAATTCAAAATTATCCGAACTTCGTGGCGACAATTTCAATTAATCCCTACTGGACAAAAGAATTTAGCTCCGGAATCTTTCGACCGGAGAAATAATTAAATCATCGAAAGGAAGAAAAAAAAAGAAAGAAATAGGGATTTTTTCCCCCATTCAGTTTCATTTGCATATAAGGCTCTTACTTTTTACAGAGAGAAGGGGAAGAACCGGTAGGGAAGAAGAGGGAAAAGGCGATAAAAAAATCCGATTATTTGCATTAAAAAAATCCCAAGTAACTTAAGACACTGATATAACAATAGAAGTGAAAAAGGAAAAAGTCCAGGAGAACCACGCACAAATGATAATGAAGGGAAGATTTTTTGGGACTCAGAATATTTGCTTGGGGGATGAGGAAAAAATAAAGACCGGATTGCGTTGATTAAGGTGTTAATGTATTCTTCGGGATTTTTTAGGATCTTATTAATGGTCAAAGAGCCGATTGTCGAAAGGACAAAGTAGCTTGCCAGAACCTAGAGAGTTTATAATGCGTTCATAAAAAAAGTTCTTTAATTTTTTTTCCTGTTTCATCAGCCACCTCTTGAATGCTAAGATGCATTTAAGTTGAACTTAAGCTGAGCTTTCAAAATTTCTTTTACTATTAACAAACATTGCCCTGCACTTGTGCATTTTAATTTGTGTAAAAAGCAGTTACTGGGTGAATCTCATTTCTCTCTGACCGACTTATATCCTTCTTGAAGAATAAGGAATCCTTTTATATATTTATGAAGTGAATGAAAAAAATAATTATTCCAAATATATTGATTACGGTTGGTGGTAAATGTGTTGAAAGATTAATTTAAAGTTTATGCTAATATATAACTAATCCTTTATTCAAATAAAAATATTTTTGCAGTCCGATAATATTTGTTTAACACTGTAAGCGCTGGAATTAATGTCTCAGTTTATTTAATTTGTTTATAAGGAAGATAGATCTTTTGTCATCTGAACAAAAAATGTAATAAAATATATTTTTTCCTTTCGGATTAAAACTTGTAGAACTTTTTTCATTTCAAATGCGTCTTTATTTGCAAGCGTTTTCAAATTGTACAATTTTAATCAACCATTAAAAAAAACTCTTTTTCAGAATTATTCAACGTTATTTAAAATTATTCGATTTGAGCTTTAAATATACTAATAACTGACAATGATGCTTGTTACAAATCATATTTAGTCATTCAGAAAAAAAAGGTCCAACGAAAAACAACTGATGACGAAGGTATCTTATGTTTACCGGTGCTCAGATTTTTTTCGGTGTGAACGTTACACTAAAACAATGCAATGGATGTGACCATTAGACCTCGAAATCTTGAACCACGATCAGATGAAGAGGAACCATATGAATTAATACCTGTAGCGGTCCTCCCACAGTCTGAGTATCAAACTCCAATAGTTCCGCATTCAAGAGATAGGAACTCGAACCTAATTTCAGAATCGGGAATAGCCTCAAACTAATATATCCATTTATCAATTTGTGACGGATCTATACGCGGCTCTACTAATCCCTTAATGACTCTTTTAGGAAAATATTTCAACCAACTTTCACCGAATAAGGAAGCGTGATAATGTAAATGAAGTATATTATATAAATTCTGTTTTCGCGAGTTTGTGAGTTGGCACGTTGGAGTTGGCAAGTAGGAGTTAACATAGAGTCTGCGAGTTAATTGTTAGTTGAAGATTGAAAGAGAGTGGAATTAGTTAGAGGTCTTGGAGTTGTCCAGGAAAAATATTACAGAGCGTGGATCCAACGACATTGATCAAGCCGATAGAGATCACCTACAAGTTTCCAGTGTAGGATCCGATTCATAAAAAGTACAGGTATTATGAGCTTGATTAAGTAGAAGTTAGCTCATTAGTGTACGACGTAGTTATATTTGAGCGTATTTAAGCTATCTTAGATTCAATTGAGGGTATATGTAGTAGTATCCCGTGTTATAGAATCTCACCTCCGTGCTCTACTATTCAATCACCTACTTTAATTGGATTGTTATTGTGTCTGATTGATATTTGGAAATAATAAATTGATTAGATTGAAATCACATCTGTGGGATCATTCAATTTCTCCCCCACACCTAGTCCCCCCACCAAGAGGGTTCAGAGTTGAGCAGGAGCCGACCGCTATCACAAATTGACCGATGTAAGAGTTATAAGGGCGATCAACTAATATTTAAATAATTAAAATCTAATTAATCTGAAAGATTCAGACACTCTGAGCACTTGTTTCCTCAAAATGACAGATGCTCCCAAGAATACTTTGATGGTCTTCCAATTATCAGGTGACTGCCGTAGGCGAGTGGTCAAGGTCACGGACTGATGTGTCATGAGTTCGAACATAGTACTGCTGTAGATCCGCCGTGTAAAGGGGCCGATAAACGTTAAATCTTTTGAGGCTCAAACGTCCTGAAGTTGGAAGTTAGGAATCATCTTCGTGACTTGACCATAATTCAAAATGATGAGGTCCGTCACCAAAAGCCCTCGCGCAGCTTTGTAGTGCGATGTTTATGTAACCCTCACTCACTCTCGTCCAATGAGGCTTATCTGAGAACTTCCAAAGTGAGCTTCATTATTAACTCCAATAAATACTTAAATAAAGATAACGAGTATTACAAAATGATAAATCTAATTTTCAAAGTGCAACTCACCTCAATACTAATTGCTAACTTCAGTTAACTAACAGATATATCTACTTCCACCTTTTTTTATTGAGAACATTTATAAATCCTCGGGCACCATAAAGTATCACACGGGGGCTTACAGAAGTAAGCAGGAAGCACACATCACAAAGGAAGAAGGAATTTTTAAAGTCATGAAGAATTCCAAACAAACATTCATACCTTCTCCGGGATTCGAATCCAGGCCCTGCGGTACCGCAGTCAGTGTCACTAACCACTATACCGGATGGGTGGCTTCCACCATTATTTCACTTTTATATCTTAGAACCTAATTCATAACAGATTTCCTCTGTAAGGAGATGGATATTAAACTCTTAAGTAAGACTTCAAAGAATTTTACCCCATACGTTTTAAAGGGAATCTTCACGAGATAGTCTGCCCCCCCCCCATACCTCACTCTCAAACATTCATTCTAACATGAGGACTTCGTAACTTTAGGTAGATTCAAGTTATATACTCCTTATTAACCCCCTATAGACGATATTTAGCGAAATCTGGCCTCAAAAAACGGGCTTTTTCCCAGCTTTACTACAGTCTTACAGCTATGTGGTAATGTAGAAAATATTACTAATTAGTAGATTAATGACTTATTTTATTCTTACCTCATTGAATAATATGAGCTGTTTCACGATAATTTGATGATGTGGAGAGGAGGTCAGGAGAATCAGAGGCCTGTTCAAGTGTCATTTTCATCATTATTCTGATTTATGATGTATCCCGACAAAAAAGCTCTCTTAGATCAGATTTCCCCCATGGGGTCCAGATGAAACCCAAGAGGTGTATAGAAATTATAAAATGGGTCTATAGCAGGGGTACTCAACCTCCCCCCCCGGACTGCATACGTATGGCAGATATTTCATGCGGGCCGTAACATGAGGATTAATGGAAAAAACACCATAAGACTAAGGCAATATTGGATACTTAAAATGTAAAAAATTGATCAAAATCTTAAAACTCATTTTTGGCTTTTAATAGTATATTAATCTCTATCAAACACACATAACAAATTGTTTTCCTTTTTATGCATTTTTTACTGCTTTATGGGGAAGATTCGGTTGCCTTTCCATTTATGACCATCCAAACAAAACATATAAACAAGATTGTCAAGCCGTTTGATCATTTGATTTTTTTTCTTTTGACAAAGCTTCTTTTATTTTTATTTCAAACATTCATTTATCAAATGCAGAATGTCAGCAAAGAGGAGTTTTGACTGAATTCGAGACTGAAATCAGTATTATTTGTTTACAATCAAAAATTAATTTCACCCATAAAATGGTCACTACTCCAGTTCATTCCCTGTTTCACTGTTATTTGTTATTACTAATCGTTACAGTTTTAAATAGAAAAAAAAAAATCTTGCAATTTGCACCCGTACGACATCAACAACAAAATGGGTCGATTTGATTGCTTGATTGAGAGGATTTCCCTCTAAATTTTTTTAATACATTGTTCTTAAATAATTAAACCTTTTAAGGCAATGGGTCATGAGCGGGCTGCAGGTTGAGTATCGCTGGTCTATAGTATTGCATGGACCAATAGTGTTTTTTTGCTTTAAATTTATTTAAAAAAATTTAAGGATTGTGTAATTATTAGATAAAATATATCCGTTTTATAATACATATAGATATAAAGTAGATTTTTTTGAGGATGCCAGAGCATAACAAGCAGTTAGGAAATGAGTTAATTAGTTGAGTATTATTGTACACATACACACATAAATAAAATGTTATTATTTTAATAGCTCACCTGATTAATTTTTTCTACTGTGAGAAAAATCGATCGCCTTCTTTCTTTTACATTTTCTTCTAAATGTGTCTTTGGAATTTGATTCAAAATAACTATTAATAAAAAATAGTTTTTACGTAATGTAATTCTACATTAATTCCAAAATACAAAACTATTTTCGGAAGTATATCTGTTTTCAGTTTAGAATCTGATTTAAACTCTAAAGGACTCAAAAATACAGTCTTTATAGAGTAGTGGGGAAATTAGGCGAATAGGTTAACACAGTGGTCCACGGACCCCTGGGATTAGGTTAACATAGTGGCCTTCAAACTGTGTTCCACGGAACCCTGGGGTTCCACAAGCCATACCCAGGTTTTTTAGGAGTCACAATGAAAAAATCGAAAAGAAACTTACAAATACACTGGTGTCCAAAAGTTAAGCATAAATCGTAAAATGCGAAAAACATGGAGTAAATATTCGTAAAATTATTCCAAATTTCTTGCGGATATTAATTGGGTGAAGAAGAAACATTTGGTTTATGCAAAACTTTTCAGTCAACTACGTCCTGCGTGAAACACCGGCGCATGTCGGAACGCGAAGAAACCGATTCACACAGCATAGGCAGTTCAGACAAGTTTCGTGCAACTGCTGTGCGAAGGAATGTTGTTAACCATCATACAAGGTGAATGATGGCACAAAGACGTCAATTGGACATGTTTACGAAAGGAAGAATCGTTGGAATGCTGGAATTCTCACGATCATAAACCGAAGTGTCTCGAATTCTGAATGTGGACCAGTCTGTGATCTCAAGACTGTAGCAGAGGTTTCAAAGAACGGGAAATGTTACCCAACAACCAGTATCAGGTCGACCAAGAGTCACAACCCCTCGCCAAGACCGATATCTGGAAATAAGTGCGCGACGTCAGAGGGGCAGTACTGCCAGAGCACTGGGTTCGGTGCTTACAGTCGCCACAGGAATACGAATTTCGAGACAAACTGTTTACAGGAGACTCAATCATGCTGGCCTGTATGCCAGAAGACCGGCAGTTTGTATTCCCCTCACGTCTGCGCATAAACGAGCTCGTTTGAACTGGAGTTTGAAATATCAACATTGGAGTGTGGGAGAGTGGGCCAATGTGATGTTCAGTAACGAGTCCCGGTTTAGTCTGAGTAGTGATTCTCGGCGGGTAACGATATGGAGAGAACGTGGAACACGTTTTGAACCAAGAAACATAAAGGAAAGACATCATTTTCCATCAAGGGGAGTAATGGTATGGGCAGGCATCGTGTTGGACGGCCGCACAGACCTCCATTTCCTTGACACGGGGTCTGTGACTGCTCAAAGATACAGAGACGAAGTTCTTGAGCCTTATGTTTGCTTGTTTCGAGGTGCTGTCGGTCCTGACTTCATATTTATAGATGATAAGGCGCCATGTCACCGAGCGGTACTGATTGATGGCTTCCTTGAAACGGAAAACATCCAGCGCATGTCGTGGCCTGCAAACTCTCCTGATTTAAATCCTATCGAGCATGTATGTGATATGTTCGGGAGACAAATTGCAGCCCTTTCGCACCCACCAAGCTCCGTTACAGAACTGAAGAGAGCTCTCCAAGAAGCTTGGAACCGTTTGAGCCCACAACTCATTCATCATCTCATAGCAAGTATGGTAAATCGCTGTGCAGCGTGCCTGGCTGTCAGAGGTGACCACACGCCTTTTTAAACTGCATCATCAGTATTTAATTTAATGTTTTCTTTTATTTTTTCTTTAATGTGTGAATCCTTGCTATGTTCAGTTTTCTTTCAAACTGCTACTTTGGATAATAAAATTAATTATTACCATTCTTTTGATTTTCTTCCTTATTTTATAACCATTTTACACTCGCATATCACGTTTCCCGCCATTCTGATTTACAGTTCCTTCTTTATTCACATAATTATCAATTATGCTTAACTTTTGGACATCAGTTTATGTAAGCAAAATGGATTCACTATCCCTATGAAATTTGAATAGTTACAAGTGTCTAAATCTAATCCTATTAATTAAGGCGAAAAATTTTATTTATATATAATAATTTTATTTTGCAACAACTTTTATTATAATATAGTAAAATAATATTAAAACGTTTTATCTTTATACATATATTTTCTACTAAATTGTGAATATTCTACTGTTTTAAAGCACGCTAGTTAGCACAATGTCTTTCAAAACTAAATAGTTTTCTAATGGAAAATGTACATTTTGCATTTGTGGAAAAAAACATCTATAATGAAGGAGAGGAAACAACAAAAAATAATAATATGTTAAGTTGTTCATATGTTAGACCTAACTTAACATATCGACAGATTCGATGTGTTAAAATCTAAATTTAAGCTAGTACAACTCCTAAATTTTAGGTTGCAAATTCACACATAAATTTCTCACACAGGTATAAATATTTTAATGTAAGTGGTTACACAAAAACAAAGTATAAATACAAATTAAACTTGGAATATATGTAATGCGATTGACCGACAATTTGTGTAAAAAGAAGTAAGCACATGTTCCAGTTACTAAGTATAATGCATGAGTAGGTGACACTTGGATTACAAATTAATATTATTGAATAAATTATATATTAAAAAATTAGATTAGAATTTTTTAATAATAAATGTAATACTTTTTTTAAATTGACTTTACATAAAGTATCTTGAACATGTTAATCTACTTTAAATATTATTTTGAGATATATTCTGCTAAGTATGTATATGGAATGGGGTTCCACGAATACATTTCTAGTTCTAGAGGTTCCGTGAGTTGAAAAAGTCTGAAGATCACTGGGTTAACAGAACTAAAGTGTTTCTTATCGCTTGACTGATTTCAAATTGTTCAGAAACTCCTTATGAGTAGCAACATATCTAAACCAGTTTCTTAAACATCAATCATGATTCCAAGTAAGGAATAGAGCCCTTGTATTGTTTTTGAGTGTTGACAATAATAAACAATCAATCAATCTAAATAAGGAATCAGACGGTTAAAGAAAAAAAATTGAACAGAAGTAAAAAAAAAAAAAAAATGCGAATCACATTTGTAAAATAAACAACGTACAAAAATAAAGCTATAGAAAGGGTAGAAAGAATCGATTCAACCATGTCTTGATACATATGAGGGCTATTCTGGATTTTGTTTCAGAAAATTTTTGATTTGGCATTGACAAATACATTTGCAGTGATCACAGGACAAACAAATATCAGCCATTGTAATTTTATTTTGGATGTTCTAGAGAGATTTTTGAAAGAGAGAGCTACATTTTTAGGGAATTCTTTTCTTCTTAACCTAGAAGAATGTAATGAGTAAGACATCATAACTCGTTCTCGTAAGCACTGTTTAATAACTCAAAATACTGGGGAAAAATGTTTAAAGTATCTTTGTGAATCATGATAAATTTGTCTGTGCGTCGTTTGAATAGGAAAATTAACAAAACCGTGCATTTGAATAAACTTTGGAAAAAAAAAACCAGAAAAAAGAAATAGTTTTTTTTTATATATATCATTTATTTCCGAGTACAAAGGACTTTAAAGGAATTTTCTGAAAATTAATTGAGAACACTTAAGTATATGGTTGAAGAGAGAGAGAGAGACAGTTATATTTTTAATGCTTCGTTTCTTTTCATAGCATGGACAACTCGTCATTTATTTAATAGCGTCGTTGCTTATTCGTATTTATGTATTAACTGTAATGCGGTTAATATAAAATGGCCAAAAATTATAACGAAATGAAATGAACTACTGTTATTCAAATAAAATTTATTTCTACAACTTTCAAAGTTAATGTGAAATAAAAAAATATATATACCGTATTTACTCAAATCTAAGCTGCACACCCAATTATCTACACGTTTTTGATAATAAAAAAAAAATATTTGTGTAAAATGTTCATCTATATCTAATATTTAAGAAATTTTTTTAAAAATTGAGGAGAAATAATAAGTTAATTAGTGTATTTTATTCGTATATTGAAAACTTTTAAATACATACAAGAACCTATAATTACTCTAACCATCAGGATCAAGTTTCAAAAATCATTCGTCACTTGTATTGTCACAACTGACTTCGGAATGGGTACAGACGTCGCCATTTTCCTACACGGTGTCTTCTTCCGTGCCATCCCGCATTTGTTTTCCAACATTTTTTTTAAGAAAATATTTTTGAAGAATGTAAATGAATTATTAAAGACTGTTGAACATTTACTAGCAAAAATTATATTATTTTGTTAACTCCATCGGCGTATATTTGTCTCATCCATGTCAAATTTTCAGTGGCCGCTACTCTGTTTCCGTTTTTTTCTGCATATAAAATTTACTCCCTTTTCATACTTGCTTTATAGTGAACTCATTTTGATGCTATTACCGATTTCTTTGATGTTTAGGGGATTAAAAGAAGGCGTATACAAATTTTTTTCCCTAAATACGAGCACACAACGATGTTTAGTATAGACTAAATACTGGAGCTAAACTGCTGAATGAGATAAGTCATCGATGCAAGAGAACAAACAGATGGACGGTTACATTTTTCCTTTTGAAAAGGGTGGAAACTCAATTTTCTCCCATCCACACAACAAATATTTTGCATTCGATTCCAAGCCACACCCGATTGATTTTCAGTAGAATTAACACTGAAAAAAAAAGCGTGGCTTAGATTCGAGTAAATAGGGTATATATATATCCCCCCCTTTTTGTCTAACATTAATTAAAATAATATCTCAATACAACGAATGATTAAAGCAATGCTTCTTGCATAGTTAAACCCACAACTAATAATATTAATATCTCAAGTTAATGAAAAAATTTTCAACAGAAATTATTTTTTATTAAGTATGTAATGAATTTTAGGCAGTGAATAATTTGTAACGATTTGAGTCACTGTAATATTATACACTGATCGTGATTACTCCAATGGCTATGAGTTCCATGACCAAGAACATAGATAAATTCACTGCTCAAAACAATTCAAGGATATTGAGGTTGTAGGCCATAGGTTCCCAACCTTTTTTGAGCTGGCGCCCCCTTTTCGAGTGAATATTTCGATACCGCCCCCTCCCACTCTAGATAAATAAAAGTGTATATAATGCATGGTGAAAACAAGAGTTAAATTTTAAAAAATATTCTTTTACTAATGGAATATACTTTTTAATTTTTTTAAGCTCCAATTTTTTTACTTGAGAATCTGAAATAGCTATTGCCACAAATATATTTAAAAGTGTAATATTATATATCTTAGTCACAGATAGGATATTGTTGGAATTGAAACTGAATTTCTTCAATTGAGAGTGGAATAAAAGTTTTAGCTTACTTGTTATAAAGACAGGCCGGGGTTTTGATGATACGAAGTAATTCATAATAAAAACTACTGCTTTCAAAAGAAATATAAATTGACAAATTCAGACTTTAAAGAATCGCACTTTAATTCCTGGTTAACATTTAATTATTTTTCTTGGATAATATACGTAAGGAAATGCAGTGGATGAAACACTTATCCTTCTGCTCACAGACAAAGACAACACTAGAAATGATTTAAATACATATAATCAACATAAGGTAAACAATATTAAAGTTTCACATAATTAGCGTGTTTTTCAGTCTTTGTTAGACTATATTTGGTTAATCTGCCCAAACCCCTCCATGCCACCTCAACGCCCCTTAATTTTCTCAGAGTCTTTTACTGCCCCCTGAAAGCCTCAAACACCCACAAGGAGGCGTTATCGCCCACGTTGAGAACCTATGTTGTAGGCGAATCTTGAGGCTGGGGAATTATTTAGATTAGGAGTCTCAACCTTTAATGCTCGAGAGCCATATCAACAAGTCTACAACGACCCGCGGGCCACCTCAATAAATTTACAATGATCCGCAGGCTCAACTTCTGTCAAAACATAATGTAGTCACCAAATTTAAATAAGAAAGAGGGGGTGGGGTTGTTTTATAATACATGTGACTCTAAAGGAAGAGATGTTGCTATAGATTTGTATATATATACATGGTCAGATTTTTTATGTTTAAAATTATTTAAGATACATTGAAAAGTTTGAAAAAAATTCGTCATTTTAAGAAAGTTTTTTCTCAAATAGATATCAAACAATTAATAAAATGTTTTAAATATCAAGAGTAACTGAAAAAGGCGTTTCTTACGACTAAAAGCAGACAAGGTAATTGTTCCTGAAATAACCTCCGATTCAAATGAAGGGTCACTAAAATGCCTTCAGCGCACTTTTCGTGGCCCGCGGGCCACGTGTTGAAGACCTCTAATTTAGATGATTGATACAGGATTGATAGTCGTGATTGGGTATATGATAAAAAAAGACACATGTTTGGCAAAAAAGAAAAGCATTTTATTGAGGATTTGAGCTTGCAATTATCGTCCATTAACCTGACGTCATATCCAAACACTGCAGCGTATTGGAATACATTAGGTTAAAAGATCTCATCCTATATCGGCGATCGGTCAGAGCCCCATATCGAAAGATCTGGAGATCGGTGCGCCCATCAATGGAGATGCTAGTGCGGAGGATTAGAACCCAGTACCTTCTGATTCGTAAGCATGTAACATAGCACTAGACAAAAATGGTCACTCCTGTCCGAAGGCTGTTATTGGAGAGAGTACAGTACTAAACTTATGTGGCTTTTCGAAACTACGTTTATAAAATAGGAACTGTTATAATTCCTTAATCCTTAATTCCACAGGACAGATAGACGCTTATATCCTATATATTTTTGTATCATGTCTATAATTCAGCCCATTCTTTTAGACATTTTGATTTATTGGACGACACACATATAGAAGACATGTTTACAGCACAAACGACATTACATAACTCTGACTCAGCAAGCTAAACAAAGTATATATATCTCTCAGATGACTTGCAGTGCCATTTATTCACGTAACATTTAATTTACAACAGGAACCATTATTAATCCAATGACTTCTAAGACGTTGAACAGTAGCAACCTATTCCCAGATGGTGCAAAACAACAGAAGTTGAGAGATAGAGTTCTATATTTTTACGTCACATTTTAAAACCGCACGAGGGCTATTGGCAACAAAACTCGTAACTTTAAACCATGATCAAGTGACAAAGACAATACCTGATGTACATATATATAGTATCCTCTTTTTCCTAACTTCCATACCACATCAACGAGAGGGCGTTTGAGCCTCAACATCTTCAACATGCATCAGCCCGCTCTGCACGGCGGGTTTTCAGCGGCGTTAGGCTCGAACTCATGACATCCCAGTCACGAGTCAGTGACCTTGACCTCTAGACTACCGCGGCTAAGCAAATGTTGACAATTACTCACAAAATATTCTTTATTAAAAGTTTATAGATTCTTTCTGATTCGAAATCTCAAGAAAATATATCTGGGCTGATTTCTAGGAAACGACTTGGAAAAGGTTTAAAGAATTGGAGTAAGGATTTTGGAACATTCGGTCTTTGTACAGAAACAAAGGACTGCAAATGCTGAAGAAAGGGCAAGCCAAATCTTCCATGAATTGATGGCCTTGAAAAAGATCTCTTAGTTCCATGAACTAAGAATTGGAGAACACTAGCAGAAAGCAGGCTAGCCTGGAAAAGGCTTCTTGAGAAGGCCAAGGCCCACCCTGGGTTATCAAGCCACTGAGGAAGGACGGAAGAAAGACTTCTTTCGTCTTGAATGCGATTCGTACAAATTAATCTGAATTAATTTAAGTAAGCAAAATCATTTACAATGAAACCACTTTTTATGTGAATTTATTATTATTCATTAAAACTAAATAAAATAGGAAAAACTGACCATTTCCTCATTAAAGCATCATATGGCGTCGAATATAAACTCTTGTTTAGTTTTTGTTCTAGACAGTTTTATGTTCCAGTTCATCTGCACTTCCGTGTTTCAGTTACCTGAAAAGCAGGAAATCTGCGACTGAATTTTTAAGCAGTAGATGAGCATGAATAAAACACTTGAATCACGAGGCATTTTTGAAATAGTCGTAGCATAAACTTTTAAAAAAAAGTTATCTAAGTTATTTAGTTCTTCAACACATTTTTACTTTGGGTTGGTTATTACCTGCAAAACTGAATATATTTAGATGAAATTATAATGAACATAGGTTGTGATATAATCCAATAAATGCCATACGGTAGTTAAAGTACAAACACAGGATTGTGTACACAGCTTATCAAAACTCAAGGAAGTCTAAAAGAGAAGCTATAGTGACAACAACAAAAACTGGGTTAATAAGAGTATGTTACCCTCTTAGAGTTATAAAGTTTTGACAATGTGAACTGCTGCTGGAAATGAGACAGTTCATGCCATTCATACAGTCAATCCCAATCCTCCACTCATACTGTCTGGTCCTAGATGGTTCTGGATGGAGGAAGGTGAAGCGCGCGATTGTCCTCTCAAAAGCAGCCCAATTTTGATCTGTAGTATTAAAGTTTGGAGATCTGCTAGCTAATCCATAGTTCCAAGATTTCATTCTTATACCTGGAGAAAGATGAATTGCAATTGTGTCCTCAATAGCATCTCAATTATGATATATAACGTTAAAGTTTGGAGATCTGGCTAGTCAATCCATACGATGAATATCCTCACTCTCTGAAATTCGTTCGCTGTATGAGCCATGTGTGTATGAGCGTTGCCATGCATAAAAATGAAATTAGTGTCAACTTTAAGTCTGAAAAGATGAAATTACAAGATTTCATCCCTATAACTCACAGCACTCCCATAGCTTTTACAAAAGATATAGAGGTCTGTATGCCTGTCCAACATGATGCCAGACTAGATCTAGCAACATGGCACCTTCTCTTCTATACTGATCTGCTATTGGGTTAGCGTAGGACATGTATTGGCTTCTTGGTTACTTCTAGATGACGGTTCATCAAGAATTAGTGGGAAGGATCAATTTTGACTAATTACTGATGTTTGTTTTCATGTCGATGTTCTTTGGGCCTTGCTAAATGGTCATGGTAGAAAGGAGCAGGACTTTAGCAATAGGTTCTTATGCCATCAGAGATCTCTTCGGAATTTTATATAATATGAAAATCAATTGCTTACTATTTTTTTCATTAATACAGTTTTTAAAAATTTTTTATAAATATGTATCAATTATACCATTATATTTTTCTAAACATACTATATAAGGTAGAAAGTTAAAACTGACTAAAAGAGGTCACTAACATGTTTTATTTAATTTCAGAATACACAATTTTTCGCCATAACATCTTTTCAATTTTTTTAGCTTGAATTAAGTCAAACAAATTGCAACCACACACAAACTTCTAGAAATATATTTTTTAAAATCTTGAATCACAATCAAATGACGAATTGCCTCTATTATTTTCGCACGTTAGTTTTGGATGAAACTGGGACTCGAAGCAATGACTGGATTTGAATGTCTAACAACGAATCGATACTTTAACTTCAGTCCTGGGTAATCATATAATCCTTCAAAAAGTTCTTTTAAAACAAAAGCTTTGTATGGGAAAGTCATTTGGTAGTATTTTCAAATCTCTGTTCTACTTTCAAGGAGTTATGCCTCACTTAATGGTAATATGGAAATTTTTTCAAGAGAAGCATTCAAAATAAAAATACACATGAGGTACTATTATTAGAAAGACTTTACGGATATTCTGATTGACATATACTCATATATTCAAAAGCAATAACAACAAGCTTCACGAAACCTTTTCATACATAGATTTATTTATATACATATAGGTCCATATATTTATATATATATAGATCCTACCAAATATTTTTCTTGTCAAAACAATTTTTGTTCAAAAATTCTTTTAATAAAGAAATTAAAAACATTTGCAAAAGTTAAAAAGTACTAAACTCAATTTAAAAAAGGAACTTTTTTTAATGATGAACTTTCAAGTTCATGAATACTGTGAAACAGTATAACGCGCAAAAAAAATTTTCAAGGGAGGGGGGAGGGGAGGGGGGTCCATGGTTGAAAGTCCCCCAACTCGTAACATACCTCAAGACAACACCCATTGGTTCTTCTGATTTTGTCGATTTTCTTGACAAAAAACATTACAAAATAAATTTTTGAATTAATAATTAGCATTAATTAATAAAGTAAATTGTTAATTACAAGTACTTAATTAAATTTTACGTTATATATATATATATATAGGATTATCATCAATCGAAAAAAACTCAAGGGCCTTGGGGGTGTCCGTACCCCCAGGACATTCTCCTTGTGTGCGCCACTGCTGTGAAGTTTTCCATTAAAGTTTCGAGGCAAAATACCGAACATGGTTTGGGAAAAATAAAAAGGGAAAATAGAAAAGTTTTCTAAACTTCGTCGGCCACCTAAAGAAAAGCCAAAAATACAAACTTAAGATTTAAAAACTGCGTGTGTTATAAATGAGATGAGGAAATTATATTTCATCAAATAAAAAATCAATAAAATAAATTTATCTCTTAACTTCACTAATAAATTACATAAAAAAAGATAAATTTATTTTATCGGAGATTTGTTTGAATTTTTTTTGTTTTTACAGATTTCTGTTCTATGTTCTCGGTTCTATTTTTAAAAAATTAAAATATTCTGCTTTCTCTACCATCAGTATCGGTCAAGGTCACGGACAAGTGGCTTGTCATGAGTTCGAGCCTAGTGCAGCTGAAGATCTGCTGTGTAGAGGCGACCACTTTGTAAGGGATGATCTATGTCATCCCTTAGTGTGGGAGGGTTGGAAAGAAGATTAGCGATAATCAAAAATAACTTCAATTTAATCTCAGTTATAAACAACATCACAAATTCTATTAACCAAAGTCAAGAGATGCACCCAAATGCCAAATATGGAAAACAATAGCGAGGTAGACGATATACGAGAAGATTTTAAAAAATGAGATCACTTGTGTCTAGGCAATATCTTCTAATTCCTAGCGACCAAATCTAATTTGATTCTAATTGACAAATCGTCAACTTTAATATTACAATAATCAGCTACGAAGTATCCACACCTCCCTTCACGTTTAATCAATCACTGCTAGCCGCAGCAGTCTCTCTCTCAAAGTATAACTTCTCATTCTCTTTAACTACGGTGCTGTTATTGGGCATATGGGCCGCTAGCGGTCCTCCATCCCATATCCGATATATAGATACTCTCCTTAACTCGAAAGTTTAATCTTTCTATACAAGTCTTAATTTACATACTCACATCTTCTTCTTCGAAGGAAGGCTTTCAATAGATTAAATTTTAAAGACCCATTTTCCCCCAAGAGGATTGTTAGTAAGAAGAATCCGAATAGACACGTGGTAACTACACGTTAAATTTGTCGTATCTCAAGCGCTCTCCCGTTAGTGTTGTGTAGAAGTTAGGAGAGAAGAGTTCCAGTTTAGGGTGTCATCCTCGTCACTTGATCATGGCTCAAAATGATGAAGTCCGTCGCCATTCGCCCTCGTGCAGCTTCACAGTGCGACGTTAATATAACTCTCCAAACACTCACTTACTAATACCTAAAAATCAATACATTCTAAAATTTTCCTTAAAATTGCTCCAATCGGAGAAATTTGTTATTGTTATACTGAATAATCTGTAAATACTTTTATTTCTGTACTTGATGCAGAATGTAATAACTTTAAACAGATAATTAAAAAAAAAATTCCTACTTAGGTCAACAAAGAAAAATTTTATTTAGTTTTTATTAACTACTGCAATTAATATAAATATTATATACATATAACAGAAACACAATATTAAGTGACAAAATAGAAGGTGACTTTTCTTGCAATTTTTCCCCATTTTCCTTTCTATATAGGGTGTTGGACTATTTTTTTTTGTCTGTGTGTTACCATTTAATATTCATTCATTAAATTTAATTATTCTAATAAAATAGTATAGTAAAAAAAGAAATCACATTCGCAGAAATTTGTCCACCCCAGGCGGGATTGAAACCCACGACCTTTGGATTAGAAGTCCAACGCGTTATCCATTGCTCTACAGAGACACAACGAAAGGTTTTCCTTTCTATATATACTGTTGGATTATTATTTTTATGTTTGTTACTTCATACTCATTTTTTAATTTAATTAATGAATTAATATTTGAAAAAACTGTATTAACATCAAGTTTCATCCACTATACAATTTTAAAAAAATGTATTTTAACTTGAATGAATAGAAAGTATTTTATTAACTATTGAAAATTTGAACAAGATAAATAAATATATATATATATATAGAGAGAGAGAGAGAGAGGAGAGAACTAATAGTAGGAATTGAAAAAGGAAAGTCAAACGCTTATTTTAATTTCAAGCAATTGATTTGCAAGAGACAGTGCCAAACTTTACATTTTCCTCTTGTCTGCTTTCAATTCGATTAGAGACTCTCTCTTGGTGGCTCGATTATTCTTCTTTATTTCATTCGCCTACCTCAAAATACTTTCCCTGCTGAGACAAACATTAGAAATGACGTCTACCTTTCAAACTGTAAAAGCTATCGATTTAATTGCGGAGATATGGAAGGTGAATGAATACTTTTTCCGCGAATCCTGAAAAGTGTCCACCTTCCAAAACGTTTATATCTTTTGAGAGAATTCGGTTATGTGTTTTATGTAGTCTGTGTTTTTATTACTTGGAAACGCGAATATTTAATCTGGGGGAAGGGGTGTAAGGATTTGCTGAAAGAAAGTGTCACAATGTAAGTGTGTTATAAAATAATTAGCCGCAGTTTGGCTTGAATATTTTTCTGTGTTTGTAATCGTTACTAGTAGAGGAAATAGTAAAATAAAAATGCCAGATATATTGAGAAAATTGATATCTACCCTTTAAAGCACGAGTTTCCCCCCAGAAAAACTGGTAAAAAAATGATTATTTTTGTCAAAAAAAATGAATATTTTGGTATAACGTAAGCTATTTTTGGCAATTTCAGTTGTGTGTGGGGAGGGGTCACTGGAAGCGAGGGGGAGGGGGGTAAAAGTTATAAAAAATATCACACAAAGTGTAAACGATTTGATTGCATGTTTATTTTGAGTTTCCATATATTAAAATCAAATTGTCATACTTACAAGCATAAGAATGGCTGAAAGTTCAGTTAGATTTGATATACCATGAAGCACATATGGTACGGTACAAAGTCCAACATAAGAGTTCCTACAGTAGTATCAACCGTGGTAGCCTAGTGGTCAAGGTAACGGACTCGTGGGCGGTGTATCATGAGTTATAGCCTAGTACTGCTGAAGACCCGCCGTGAAGAAGAAGCCAAGAAGCGATGCATGCTAAATCTGTCGAGAACTCAAGCGTCCTCCCATTGGTGTGGTGTAGTAGTTAAGAGAGGTGGTGCCAGCTCAGGTGTCGTACTCGTCGCTTGACCATGGTTCAAAATTAAGACGTCCATTGCCAAAAGCCCTCGAGTAGCTAAAATAGTGTGCGACGTTAATATTCACTCACTCACCCCACAGTAATATCTTGTTTCTTTCCTTATATTTAAATAACTTTAATTGTAATCTAGCCTATCTACTACGGATCTCAGACTGGAGTTAAAAATATAAAATAAGACGAGAAACAGATTGCCCGTGTGAGACACACGCATGTGCAAATTTACTAGTAATCTTTGCCCGTGTTAGTCACAGGCAAATGCATTAAGGGGTTAATCACGTTCAGTGATAAAAAAGTATTTTTTCTGACGTGTTTAAATGTTGTGATAAATTTTATAATTTTTTACATAAAATTTTAATGAGAATACAAAGTTTGAAGTAAGATTGACCATGCATTCATGACATTTTCACACAGTTCACGAACTATTTTTTTTATATTTTTATAACAAAAAATTTGTTTTAAATAAGTATATGATTTCATCGATCGATTCAAAGGAATGATCAAATAATGAGTATATATATATAGATAGAATCAATTTATAAAAAATTCATCAAAAAGCAACTAAGTAAATATGCGAAAGGAAGTAGGAAAGAGTTGATGATGAAACTGTACTTGTTAAGAGGAGAGTTTGCGATTATAAGGGTGTAATAGTAAAGTCGAGATATATACTTTGTTTAGATTAGAATCTGAAAATTAAATTGGAACTCGAGAAGTTACGTAAGAGTCGTCTAAGTGCAGCTGGTATCCGCGATTATTCTGGAGTTTGAACTTGCGTAGCTGTATTTTGAAGCCACATCATTTGATAGTTAAGTGATTATTATTAGTTAGGGTTTGAGGTTCATTTTTTTTCCGCTCCTATTCCATTAGCTCTTGAGATATTACGATTAGATTAAATACAAGTTGAGTTTCATTATATTTCTTCACATTTTTTTTCTTTTTGCCGTATTATTACGAACTGCTGTTCGTTTGAGATAATTTGATTTGCATTTTGGTTTTTTCTTACTGTACCATTTTAAAGCTATTGTTGATGGACCTCGTAATTTTGAACCACGATCAAGTGAGAGAACTACTCCTGAGCAGGCAATCTATCTCCAAATTTTCCTACCTCACCAACGTGAGGACTTTTAGCCTTGACAGATTTAACATACGTCAGATCCTCTACATGGCAAGTTTTTAGTTGCATTACGACTCCAAACCCCACGGTTCAATTACGTCAACCACGCATCCGGTATAGAGTGGCTAGTGACTGCTGTGTCGTAGGGCCTAGGTTCGAATCCCAGAGAAGGCATGGATGTTTGTATTGTAAACCTTCAATGACTTTAAATTCCTTCTTCCTTTGTTGTGCTTACTTCTGTAAGCCCCCGTGTGATACTTTGTGGTGCACGGAGATTTATAAATGTTCTCAAAAAAATTACGCCAGACGCTAGTTTGTGACTAAGACCCCTTGGCTACCGTAGTCACATAAATGATAAGCCTAGACTTGTGGCCGGCGTTTCATATGTTCGAGCCTAGTATCGCTGAAGACTCGCCGTGTAGGGGAGTGATGCACGTCAAATCTGTCGATAGTTCAAACGTCCTCCGGGGGCAGCTCATGTGTCGTCCTCGTCACTTGACCATTGTTCAAAATTACGAGGTCCGTCGCCAAAAGCCCTCGAGTAGCTGAATAGTGCGACGTTAATATACATTCACTCGAGTTTTTTTACTACTTTTTTTGTTTTGTTTATTTGCGTTTTTCATTGATGTTGCTGTATATTTCATTTTGGGGAGGCCTTACAGTCTAATTACAGGTATTCTTGAGATAACTTCATAACTTTTTATGGTGGGCAAGCTATTACTGAGAAAAAGAACTTGTGATCTATTGAATATTGTTCATTTCGAAGCGACTGCAATCGGTGATATAGTTAATGCATTTGAAGAATATGATAGAGAGCTTTATGATTTCTTTGTGCTTTAAGGAGCATGATTTGATTAAAGCAAAAACCAGAGATCACGTTCTTGTTACGGAGAGTGTCGTAAATGAAGTGGAGTGTCTTGTGTGTGATAAGATTTCTTAACCCTCCACCAGAAGACCAAGTGATGCAAATGTCAACATGATAGTTGCTGAGACTTTGAAGGACAATATATACGTTTAGGGAGGGGGCGTGTAACGCTGAATATTAACCCCCCCCCTGCAAAGTCAGGTTTTACTTTTAATTATTTGATAAATTGGTTAAATACATACTTGGTATCAGTCAGACTTTGGGTCCCTAGAATCCTGCTCCCCTCACGAAGCGGGGATGTATGTTACGCCACTGTATAAGCTGACTAATTTTGCGTTATACTGCAAATACACTCAATGATATAAAATTTTCAACATAATAAAACTTTTAAAGTAAATATAACACACACACATATTTAATGAATCCTTACATTGTATTATACCTTCAAGCAATACAACTTTATTCAACAATTATCAGAATTGTCCTCTTGTCCCGGTACTCATACAGGAGGATACGTTTCATTATTCTTTAAAATGGTAAAATGAGATGTTATATTAAAATTAAAAATTTTCAATTCTTTTAAAAGCTTATTCTAATATAACATAGAAAGAAAAACAATTACCCTTAAAAGTTAATAAGTTACAAATAATCAACTTTTAACATCATCAATTTTTCTTGGTCTCATCTTCGTGTTCTTGAAGTGAATTTTTATTTGAAATTATTTCGCAGGGGAAAGGAAATTTTCCCTGTGAGTGCAAAACTTCATACATTGGAGTTAACAAGAACATGGTTTCAAAGAAAAACGTTCTCCTATTTTTCAGTAACCAACAGCACACACACATGACCGAATCTCTCTTTTATAGAAAATATTTGGTGAATTCTTAAGAGAAAAAGATAGAGCCCAGAATTTTCCTCGTATTATACAGCAGTTACAAGATAATCTGTGGTGGGAGTGGAAAAAAATCTCCTTACAAAAATTAAGCTATTTATATAATTTTTTTCGACTCTAAACTTGCTGCGGTTTTTTTTTTTTTAAATGCCGTTAAGAGGAAGAGTAACCTCTGTGAGTAATTATACCAAGTAAATATTTTTGACTTTTGCTGGGCAAAGAAATACATTTGCATATCATTTCTCATAACTATCTTTCTGTAGCAAACTAACTTAAAAAAATGCTGCTAAATAATATTTCTTCTTAACATGTAAAATTTCAATAAAAAATATTTTTTGACTTAGTTGTCTTTATATTTCCAAACATATTGTTTTCATGCTGTTAGCAAACTTCATTGAAATACATTCGAACCCCGATTGACAGAACCTTTATTTAACGAATTTCGCTATTTAACGAATTTTTTTTACTCGATTAAAATAAACCTCAAATTAGCGAATTATTATGATAGCTAAAAAACTCTTTTTATATTAATCTGGATAGCAAAAAATTGGATTTCTTTTCAGATGATTCGTCCTTTTCACCCGGGGCAAGGAAAGATATTTCGTGTCGACAACAAATTTTGACGATAAAGGTCTAATAAAGACCCATTATTAGACTTCACAGGTGCAGAAAAGTCATGCGTGTAGCCTATCACGTAAGCTTTGAATAGGACAGGAAATTCCTTTCTTATTTTATCCAACTGTACTAATATTTTTAGTAGCTGAATAAAAGTTGCAATTTGAAAAAAGGGAATTTTTTTTGTTTAGTTGCTTCAAAAAGGAAAGTGCAAAAAAAAAAAAATTTTTTTTTTGGTCCTAAAGTAACGAATAACCCCGAATTAACGAATACTTCGTTCAGTTCCATTAAAATCATTAAATCGGGGTCCGACTGTATATGTAACAGCAATAAACAAGTTTATTGTCGTAATGAGGGAATGTATTTTTGAGGATAATTCAGTAATTTTTACATACATAATTACTTTCCTGAGTTTTGCCTAAATTGGGAGCATGTCCAGGATTAAATTCGCACCTATCTTCAAAAGTTTCTAACAAATACTACTTATTTGATAAACATTCAAGTCATCACTTTTTCGTGTAAATACAGATTAAATATTAAACAACTTCTTTTAAACATTTTTTCATCAAATGATAATGATAGCTTCAAAATTTCGGGCGAAAGGACAGTAATTGCTACACAGATTTTGATTTATGTATAATGAGGACATGGAGTATCGAACAAGGCCTAGTCCAGCAACGAACAATTTCAACAATACGTTGACAGTTCATTACGAGGTAACTCAATTGAATACTGCGAATTATCTCGTACTAGGCAGTCACCTTGTTAAAGCTAGATTATGATGCGGCAAATGCTTATGCAATGAACGTAAGGAAGAGCAACTCTAATGCATTGTAATTCCAATTTGTCTTGATGAGCGCGCATTTCAAAAGCAGTCACAAATCCTCCGGGTAGTAATTGCTAAGTTTAGGTTGAAACTCCGAAACAGATTTCTTTTTAATACGAACCAGTTTATAAAATTTTATTTTATTTACATTGTCTAAAGGCATAGCTTAAAATGTTTGGACATTATTTCATAATAGCAACTGATACAGATATATAATAAAATTTTACTTAATTTAACTACACAAGTGTAGTCATTTTCAATACATACGTTAACTAATTTATTTATAACTAAATGAAGCATATTAGTTTTAATATTAGTACGCGTCGCTTCAGGAATAGTGATAAGTAATGCTTAAAGCTTGATAAATGTACAAAATTTGTGAAATTTATAAGGCATTCAAAATTACATCACATTTATGTATGATATTGATTTTTTTCATAATTTATTTATTTTTATTTTTTAAGTATTTCTTAAATGTGGTGATAGCAAAATTTTCTTTTAAAAAATAGCAGCATGTAACCTTTTCGAATATTAACCAGAAGTTGAGTGAAACAGAGATTTTATAATATGAAAATTGGTATATTCCATTTGTAGAGTACTATCAGTAAAATTAATTCACCTATTTAAATGTATTTGCACCAAAATTTACTTTGTGACAGTTCTCCTACAGAGTTGAGTATCCATTTTTTTTTATCTGCAAATTATCAAGAAATGAATTGCAAAAACTATTATTAGTAATGCAAGGAGAACTCATGCAAAAATAAGTAACTGTTCTAAAAAATGAAAAAAATAAAGATAATCCTTATTCCATGTAATTTTCTATCATTGTATCATCAGCATTTAGTTTCAGAGTAGAAATTACTTATTTTTAGCAAGAATTGTTTATAATGAAACTAATTTTAGATTCCTATATATATTAATTTTTAAAAAAGTCCCGTTACGATAACTTTTATGTTCCTTTTTATTCACACACACACATCCTAATGGGAAAAAAAGAAAACTTTAAACTGATTTATTTCAGAAAGAAAAAGTAACAAGCATGTCTTCATTTAAAATGCTAAGGCTTATTTTTCTGTTGTGCCAAAAATGCTTTGATATTTTTTCTACTTGCAGATATTAGTACACGCATCAAAAGTTGCTATGCATTTTTAAATCAAAGCAATATACTTATTTTTTTTAAAGTAGAATTTAGAATTTATACATTTTTTAAGGAATTTTCAACAAGCATTCATAAAAAGTAGCATTTTATAAATATCAATTATTTTAGTAAGACATCCACATACCAACTTTTGTTCCACATAGTTTGACGTACTTGTAAATCAAATTGAATGTGTGTATATCAATTATTGTAAGAGCACTAGCATTTTAAAATCTCTTCATAAATTTTCAAATTTTTCTATAAAAAAAATTTAATTATTAGCTTTTTGTATATTTTGAGCACAAAAGTTGTTTTACGTAATACATATGCGTAGGATATAAGCAAAAAAATTTATAAAAACCATTAAATCAAAGATTTTTTCATAAATCACACCATGTACCCTTAAAAACGAACAAAACAGACTGAAGTTATAAAATTTAAAATTTTCCCCAACACTTTTTCAAAAATTAATCGAAACAAAAAGAACTAACTATACATCGATCGAAATGGCAAATTTGATTCCGGACATATTTTCTTTAAGCACACACACACTCGAAGTAGTCTACTGAATTCTAAGAATTATGTAAGAATTTAAAAGTAAACATTTTAATCTCCAAAATAAACTTGTCTCTCAATATAACAGCGATAGTGCTTTTATTTTAGTTCCGTTCTTGTGAAGGGAGGAAGCAATTTGCTTTTTTGGGCTTCGTTCCTGTCCTAAGTACCTGATGTATAAGTATTACATGGAAGCAGAGTGTGTGCTTCTCTGACAGAGGAAATAAATTCAGGTATTAAATTCCAACACTCCGAAAAACCCGACACTACCGAAAACCATGGGATTAAAGATACAGTCATGTTTTATTCAACAGCAAGATTTTCGGAAGTGTAATCTACAGAGGAGCTTCAATTCCAAAGAAAAAGGAGGAGAGTCCGTTTGTTGAAAGAAAACTAAGCCTTCGCCCCTAAACTAGACTTTAATCCAAAAATTTCAGAAATGAAAAGAAAAATTTTTTACCACTGATGTATGAGAAAGGTCAAGTATCTTGACCGAGGAGCGGTTGAAGAAAATTAATGGATATCTTAGTTTTTTGAGTCGTTTATTATAAGGATTGGCTTCCGGCAAAATAGACTGTATAGTTTTTTTTTCTCTAGAAGTTCAAAAAAAGAAGCTAAATATTTTTTTAAAAAATAATAATAAACCGAATCAAATTTTCAACCCTTTTAATAGGATTTTTTTTAATGCTATTTTGTAATTTTTTAGCTCGGAAATGAAAGGAAATGATACTAGAAGCACAAAAGAGCTGATTTTTTCTCCTTTCTATAATCCAAACTGAAAAAAATAAGAATAAATAAAGAGTAGCGGGACATAATGCGTTCCGGTTTTACTATCTCAAGGATGTCTGCTAGCTATTGAACTTATTACGTTTCAAAGATCTTTTTCTTTTTGTCATTTATTCTTTAAAGAATGCCGCCACGACGGTTGGGTGGCTTTAGTTCTTGCTTTTTGGTCAACCAGACAGCAATTCGAATTCGTAGAAAGGCAGGATGCTGCTATTGAAGAGTCTGAAGAGTCCTTCGGGAAATTTAAATCCGTCCAGACCGAATAATCTCTAAGGAACCCGTTGATAGAGGGGGTTTTTATATGTTATTTTTAAAGGGGTTCTTCGCATAAAGATGATAGCTCTAGTTTTAGTGTGCTAACATCTAACAGGGGTGGTTCCAAACTGTAATGAAACATTTGTAACACATACTTATAAAGTTTCAAAAATGAATGTGATACATGAAGAAAAAATATATATGGAACACACATTTAATGTGATTTTAAATAATTTCCAAGAAACAGATTTCAGTTGTGAAGAATTATCTGTATTTTAAAGACACTTGACTATTCCGTTATTAAATTTGATTAGTTGTTTTGAATGAAAACTTTCAGTAGTAAGGCTTTTTTGAATGCAAAAACGTTTTCAAATGTTTTTACTGTCTCTCTCTATATCTGTGTAAAAGTATACCGATTTTTATCAAATATGTCCTACACGGAAATTTCCTATACACAGTCCTAAATATAAAATTTTATTGCTGTAAATTGAGTCATAAAAAAGAAAAGAAAAGGTATTAATTAATTAAGGCAAATAACATTTTTGGTATGTTTTATATTGTAAAATAACTTAAAATGAAAATAACTGCAGAAAAAATACTTTAATAAAGCAAATGTAACAATGTTAAATTAAATTTTGAAGTATTAGCTTACATGACGAATCCAAACACTAATATTTGCATTATTTTTATCAAAAGAAACTAACATAATTAGACTTTAAATAAACATTGTTTCTATGGCAACGTAATGGCTTAGAGAGCACCACTCCATCTACCGATTTTTATTAACCAACCATAACTTTTGAACGTTAAAACTGTCCTCTCCCACTTCCAGCCTATTCCGAGTGACGTCTGGCCACGAAAAAAGCGCACAGTTTTTCTAATCAATATCGTATAAATGTTTTTTAGGAAATCCAGACGGAAATACCCTTTCTTGCGCAATATCCTCCAAAAGAGAGAGAATCATTAGCATTTCCAGCGACTGAGTGGTGACTCATTTTACGTCCAATAACCCCCCAAACTATCATTAGTCGCCATTTTCCAGGACTCTTAACGATTAGCTCAGGTTTGTAGCGGAACAATTACTTATCACGAGACATTGAGTCTACAGTCAATTCGATTAGGAGAAAAGTCCTTATGTCTTCGAATTTATTCCTGATCTTTTCTGTTGGGGACATTATAGGGAAGCAAAAGTTAAGCAATCAACTTCAGTGTGGAGCAGAAGAGCTCCATTTCTCTATAATAATTGATTTGTTTTGAAGCTATAATCGCAGAAACAAGTCTTGGCAGCGTTCAATGGGTTGGGTTTCTTTGGAAACGAATAACATTGTGTGGTTTCTTAGGAGATTAAAAATTCAACGATTGAACTATCCTACAAAAATTAATTTTTTAAGGGATTTTTTTATACGTAACTATATAATTTGAATAAAATTTTTATTAATTTGAAAATTATTTCTTGAAATATATTCTCTTAAAAAATTAATATAATAGGTAGACGTAGAATGAGTGAGTTATATAATAATATCGCAATGTAAAGCTGCACGAAAGCTATTGGCGACAGACCTCGTAGTTTTGAACCTCGTTTAAGTAATAAGGACGACATGAGCTCTGAAACCTCGTTTCCTAACTTCCACATCACACCAAAAGGAGGACATTTGAGCCTCGACTGATTAAACGTGTAGCAGCCCCTTTTACATGGTGGTCTTCAGCGGCACTGGGCTCGAGCTCATGGCACGCCAACTACCGAGTCCGTGGCTTTGACTACTAGGTTTCCGCGGGCACGTAATAGACAGAAGCAACTTTATAGCGATTGAACTTACTAATTAAATTAAATTAATTTTACAGAACAATTGGTATGGAAATTAAAATCAGCAAAATAAATATAATCTGTGAGGAGAGGCATTCTATGCTGAAAAGGCATTCAGCACGTTAATGCAATCCTGAAATCGACGAATGACCTTGTGACGGATCTATACGCGTCCTTTCACTAACTCCTTGGGGATTCCTTTAGGGCCTGCATTCTTTCAACCAACTTTCTCCGAGGACAGGAAAACGTGATTATGCAAATTAAGTTTAATATATCGAGTTTTGAAAGTTAGTGAAGTGAGGATACATTGGAAATGAAGTGAGGATAGCTAGGATGTGAAGTGAATAGATGAGAAACAAGCAAATCGACAATAATACGTATACGTAAATAGTGTACGACGCGTGAAGTTGGAATCTCGAAGAAGCGCTTAAGTCAACTATTGGAGAAGTGTTTAAGGCCACGTCTACAAGTAAAGGATTGCAAGAGCTCAGGTACTGTGCTCTTATTTTAAATAGAAGTTAAATTCTGAGTGCGCTTCTGAAAACAAGATTTCTATAAGCTATCGTAAGAATATATTTGAATGAGCGTATATATTATCCCCACGCTATCTTGTCTCCTTTAGTCCTCTAGTTGATCAAATTTATCTTACTCAGAGTATTATTGTGTCAGTGTTGAATGTTGTGACAAATAAACAATTGAAGTTCATCATGTCGTCTGATCATTTAGTTCTTCCCACGCATCTAGCCGAGTTAGAGGGAAGAAGGAATATAAATTCCTTACAACTTATGTCAAGTGACGATTGCAACATTTGAGTTAACATCCCACTCTCCAAACTTCCATATCACGCCATCATGAGGACTTTGAGCCTCGACAAATTTATAGAACATCAGCTCTCCACTCAGTGAATCTTTAGTGGCACCAGGATTCAAAACCTCGACAGGACACAGGCAATTCTAGCCGGGAGTACACGACCTTACCACTCGTCTTCACCATCCACTATCACACTTCAGAGCTGAATAATGCGATGCTAATATTCACTCGCTCTCGCTTGTCACGGGTTCAAATCCTGGTACCCCAGAAGATTCACCGTATAAAGAGGTTGATACACGTTAAACCTGCAGAGGCTCAAAGTCCACACGTTGGTGTAGAGTGGAAGTTAGAAGAGTGGTTTGCCAGTTTAAGTGTCGTCCTTTCCAATTGACTGTTGTTCCAAATTACGAGGTCCGTTGCCAATAGCCCTCGAGTTTCTTTAGAATCTGACGCCAATAAGCCTTCATTCACTCACTCACTGCATAGAGGAGTTTTTGATTAGATTAATGATTTTATTTTCTGGTAAACATTTTTTTTAGTCCTAGACAATTAAAAATTCAGAAATTATTAAAGGGTATGAAATTTTGTTTTCCATTCTGCAGTTTGTTTCAACTTGATCCTTTAAGATACTATAGAAAGTGTGTATACGATATTAAAAAGCTTATTTTCATACAATATACAAAACAAATTTTTATGGTTAAGTAAAAACAAACACGTTAAATTACATTCTTAAAGTGCATAATGTAAAAAATATGGTTCTTCACCCTAAGCGAAAAAAAATAATTTTCTTTTGAAACACATTATACTAATAAAAATGTTGAAATCTATATTACTCGAATATACATATAGGAATAATCCTGTTTTTAATTTGATGAAATTGCCATTGAGTCGATTGCTGCCATTTTTTTAAAGTCTCTCTATTACATTACTTCTGTCACATTTATATCTTGACAAAAATCTAAATTAATTCCTGTATGAAGATTTATATGCAAATTTCCATTTTCTCTCGCGTTCTACACACACACACAATCAAACTATTATAATAACATACTAACATATATATATTAAATAAAATGGAATTCTGAATTAAGAGAAAACAGAAAAAACTTCAATGCGATGTTCTGAATTTCTGGTCACTGGATACCAAGCCTTACTTTTATAGTCGTGGTAGTTTAGTGGTCAAGGTCACAAACTCGTGCCTCGGCATGTCATGAGTTCGAGCCTAGTAACGCTGCGGACCCGCTATGCATAGGGGGCCCATGCAGGTTAAATGTGTGTCGTGGCTCAAACGTCCTCCCTTTGGAATGGCGCGGAAGTTAGGAGAGGAGAGTGCCGTCTCAGGTATCATCCTCGTCACTTGACCATGTCTCAAAATTATGACGTTCGTCGCCAAAAGTCCTCGTGAAGCTTGAAAGTGAGATGAAACAAAAGCTCTAACTAACCAAAAACAATTCAAAGCCTTTAAGGCGATATGGTACCCTAAAAATCATTAAACTGTCGAAAAAATTTTATTGGCTTATTTGATACCCCGAATCTTTATAAATATGCCTGCAAAATTTCAAAGCTTTACCTGTATTTTTCATTAAGTAATGGAGCAATGTTTGATACTAAACACCAAATACCACGCCTACATTTTAGATTATCTGCTAGAAAAGAGCCTCATAAAAAATGAATTAATTATTTTTCTATGCGCATCAATGAGATTGACATTATATATGCAGCAATAAATCATTTTAAGAAAGAATTCATGCAAAAATTCTAGTTTGTGAATTATTTACTGGGAAGATCAAATGAATTTGGTCAAGATTTAAAAGTTGTGTGTGTTTTTATGATATTATTATGAATGAAATTAAAACTTCAAAACAGATTCTCCAAAAGCACAAATACTAAATCTCATTTTGATAACTCAGATAATTAAAAATCTAATTCGAGAGAATAGAAAAACTCTCCCATTTTTATATATTTGTTTTTGGTGGTATATATATATATATATATATATATATCCCATGTGTGCGAGATTCAACACTTTTATTATTAAAATATTTTAAGATATTTATTTAAGCAAATGCACATATACAGTTCTTAGATTTTGATGTATTTTACCTATAAATTGTTATTTGATTTTGCTTTTATTCGTGTACAATATTTAACATGCGAAGGCTTTTAAAATCATGGAAATAAAAAAATGAAGGCATAAACATCTTTTGTACATGTTGTACATTAGCTCTGAGCATGGAATTAGCTCTGAAGTGTATTTATTTTTTTAAATAATTATTAAGATAAAGTTTTATGAAATATATTGATCTTGCATTCGTTTTTTTTTCTATATATTCATTATGGCAGTATACTTTTTAATTGTTCTACATTTGTGCAATTTTTTATGGTAAGTAGTTTTAAATAAGCTAATAAACATTTCACAAAAGTTTCAGACTATTCGATGAATATTATATCATGCTATTCATGGAATGAAAACTTCAAACTCATATTTCTCCATGTTGAATTTTTGTACATATACTGTTATTCAAAACCCTAAGGCATTTTTGATAACTGAAGTATGGGTTTGAATTTTTTTATACATGTTTTGAAATGTGTGTTTTGTAAAACTGTGCATGGAATTAGCTCTAACATGTTTAGTACTTTTTCTAAAAAATTTCAAAATCAAAATTAATGTTTTTTGGGGAATTTTTGGAAGTTTAACTATAAAAAAATTAATAAAAAATTAAAGAGCAGCAGCAGAAAAAAAACCATGCACAGTTTTATGTAGTATATTATAAGGTACTTGGAAAAAAATTTTGAAAGAAAAGAGACATATTTTAAAAAGTCTTAGGGATTCAAAAAATGCTTAAAAAAAGCTAAAACATTTTAAATTTTACAAACATTTTGCAACAAATTAAAACTTTTTTGTATGGAATTATTATTAAATATTAACCTTTATGAAATACAATTAAAACCAAATATCAAATATTAAAAAGAAAAAAAATTGTGAAGATGGTACCATATCGCCTTAAAGTTGTTGTTGCTGCTAAAGCCACCTGATCAGTAATGCCACATCGAGGCCCACGAAATTCATCGTGGCAAGGAGCTAGTTCTTACGCCTGACGTTAGCCGTAACTTTGAGCACCATGCAGATGACAGTACGATTTTTTTAGCTCGGTTTCACCCTAAATTTGAGGGAGAGCACCCTAGAGGGGTGGTGTCAGGAAGCCTTCCATTTCTTTTCTTCTTTCACCAATCACATGAGATGATTTATTGCTCATAGAATATTTAAAATGCCCCCATGTCGCACAGGTATTGTAACATTTAGAAATATTCATGCCATCCCCCGGATTCAAACCGTCACAGCAGTCAATGTCCCTGACCACTATACTAGAAGGTAGGCTTCCTTAAAGTCGTGATTCAATGGATGAAAATTTCGTCTCTGTGTGTATTAGAAGCTGAAATTAATTTGTATATAAGAATGAAAATAATGTGTGATGAGTTTTTTAATATATCAAATATATCCAATTATGAGAAGTATTTCACATTCAAGAAAATGAGCACAGATTTTTTAAATATTTTCTTTGATTTGGGTTGCTTATGGAATGTTGCTTATTTAAAATTCGTTTTGGATATAAATTTTGAGATTTGCTTAAGATATATTCCAAATGATTATAACTGCTGATCATTGTACTTTTCTCCTTTTTAATGTTTGAGAGATTGACGATTGTACAATGATAGTTTTAAGATTGTTTTGGGTCATTTTTAAGTAACTTCAGAAACGCATAGAAGAAATATAAATAGACTTAAACCAAAAACGGCCCTAATAGATATGCATGCCATCTCAAATGGATAAGTTTCACTCTAAATCATACGTCCCCAAAGTGGTTAGTTTTATTCCCTTGTGCGTGGGGGTCACTTTTACAGAGGTGGTAGAAAACTCAGACATATTTGTAGAGGATTGAGAAAAAATTTTAGAGCACCGACGGTAAACAATCTCAATTTATTGCAAAATAAATAACAAACAAAAAGGTTTAGCAAACTCTTCTAAGATAAAAGGCTAGTATAAATGATTCATTTATTTCGAAAGGCTATATTTTCAAAAGTATTTTACGAACACACATGAAAGATATATGAAAAGAACCACACACTCACTAAATTTGTAGTGCTTATTCTCCCCCTCCACCCTCAATGGTACATACCAGTTCTCGGCTACCTCAGCGAGAAACTTCCGCATCGCTGGATTCGGTGCATTGGTGAGAATGACCTAGCTTTGTTCCCCTGGCCTCCCAGATCCCCTTATTTAATACCCTGTGACTTCTACCAATGACAACCATGTTTACGCGTTCCGTCACTACCGCTAATCCTTAATCGAGCTTAAAGAACGCATGAGTGCTGTAGTGCTGACAATTGACAGATCTATGCTATAAAATGTATGGAATGAGCTCGATTATTGTCTGGTCGTACGTCTCATCATCTGAGGGGTACATATTGAACATTTGTAGAAGGTGTATAAACTTGGGGAGCTTGTGGTTATTTTCTTATATCTTACAAATATTTGTATGTGTAATACTTTTCAAAATATAGCCATTTCAAAGTTGAGGAATTATTTATGTTACAATTTTATTAAAAGGAAAATATAACTCTGCTTAGTCCATATAAAGCTTTTTATCACTTATATAAGGAAACATGTAAGCTTATATACAGAAATATAAACTTTAGTATAGTCTAGGTATTATTCGAGTATTGTATTTTCAGCTGAAAATATGCAACTATCTGAAATTTTTTTAGGTAATCAAAAATTACCCTTTCTCTGAATAAAGTCTTATACTTCTTGTTAAATTCTCTAAAATCAGTTTTTCAAAGCATATTTTATTTTTGAAGAGAAAAACAGTAAAAGCTTAATATGAACGTAAGAAATTAAAATTTAAAGTCCATTGACACACATTTGCAGTGTTAATTACCGTACTATTTGTTCTATGACTGCTGTTTCTGAAGTTTGCAATTCTGTTTTACCGTTGCAAAAAAAAAAAAAAAAATGCTGAAAATGTTGAATTTTTTTTAGCTTTCTTTTAAACTAAGCATTATTTTCACAATTTGGAATAATTAACTCTTTTTTGGAGAGGAAATAAGAAGCAAGCACTTTTTCATGGAAAGGGTGACACAATTTTCTTCAAAAAAGGATGAGTTGCATAAAAATGTGAAATTAATGGTCAAAAGCAGGAGTGGGCCAAGAGCGGCCTGCAAAAAGTTCTTTTGTGGATCTCCAAGACTGTCAGAAAAGCCAAATAGACAAAAAATATTCTCTATATTTAGATCAACACATATATTTCTGTGAGCAAAGCTTTTCTTGCATGAAGATCAGCAAGAGTAAATGTAGATGAATTTTGGCTAACTAATTTTCAAGCTGTGTTGAGAATTTCAGCAGGCAATCTCACTTCAAATTTCAAAAAAATTGTGGAATAGTACGAGGGATGATTAGAAAAAAAGTTTACAAGCCGCAGGATTTGAACACTACATATTATGAAGAAACTCTGTTCCCCCCCCCCCATGAGAGTGGAGACAAATGGCACTACTTGTCATACAGCTGGTTTGCGGGTAGGTAGTGAAAGTTCCCAGACGGTTCAGGACGATTGAAATGGCAAGACGTTTAGGAAATTGATCTCGTTTCGAAGTGCGAGTCATGATTCGATTTTTATGGGCAAAGAATGTGCTCGCATCAAATTACATAAGTTTATGGTGAAGAAGCAATAGGCAGACAACATGTAACGAAATAGTGTCACTTTTTTCAATCAGGCATACAGGGTGTCAAAAACTGCAATATGGCAGGGAGCAGCCGGCCAAGTTCTTCAACGACATAAATCAACACGGCACGAATTGAAGAAATCGTTCAAAATGATCGACAGGAAAACTGAGTGAAATCTCGTCAGAGCTGGAACTGAGATATGGTAGCGTGCTGCATATCGTTTCTGATGTACTGCGATATTCCAAGACAGTGCTGTGAAAATATCCGCCCCAGAAATCAGGTCCCTGTCCACCGAGACCTGGCTCAATGGATAGGGACCTGATTTCTACCAAGACTGGTTAAGCAAATTGGTTCTGCGTTCTGATAAATAAATAGACTTGGTGATTATGTCGAAATGTGATAGGCACGTATGCCTCTTAATTCTCTTTAGTATATTCTGTCTGTTGTTAATAAATATTACTTTATTCTACTTGTAACCTTTTTTCTGATCCCCCCTCGTTTGATAGGATACATTTGTGAATCCTATAAAACTGATTCTAAAATTAAAAGTGTTTGCAGCTATCGATATGAAATTAAAACATTAACCAAACTGAATAAAACTGCGATTATTTTATTTAACATATATTTATTGAGTTTTATATAATTAAATTCATCCATTTTCTGAGATGTTAACTAATGAATGTAATCATTTTAAAAAATTGCGATCCTCCGGTATCTTCCGCTTCTTTAATGTGGTCCTCGAGCCGAAACAAGTCCACTCCAGGTCTTACAAAACTTCAATGCATTTGGAAAATAATTACTTTAAAAATTTCAAATCAGGTTCCTAGTACGAGGGCTGTTTTTTAAGCAAGACCCGTTTTTTAAGCAAGGCCCGTTTGTTTTTTAAAAAATAACAACAATATTTTGTTTCAAGAAACCTTTATTTTAGGTTTGTACATACTTTTGACTACTTTTACAGAGTTGCCGAGTTTATTAATGCACTTTTCATACCTTAGAATTAAGTTTTGAAAATCCTCTTCAAAGAAGTCTGCGTTCTGGTCGGATAGCCTAGAGTTCACGGCCACTTTCACTTCTTAACAGCGTGGCATGCTGTCAAAAGGTGTTTTGCTCCTCCACGATAACGCAAAGCCTCACACTTCTCGAACGACTCGAGATGTAATCGAATTTTTTGGCTGGGAGGTTTTGGACCATGCACCATACAGCCCCGACCCTGCTCCTCCAACGATTTCCACCTTTTCCGGTACCTCAAACACTGTCTCGGTGGGAAGCGCTTCAGTGACAACGAAGAAGTGAAAGCGGCCGTGAACTCTTGGCTGTCCGACCAGGCGGCAGACTTCTTTGTAGAGGATTTTCAAAACTTACTTCTAAGGTATGAAAAGTGCATTAATAAACTCGGTAACTATGTAGAAAAATAGACAAAAGTATATACAATCTAAAATAAAGGTTTTTTGAAACAAAATGTTGTTGTTATTTTTTAAAAAACAAACAGCCCTAATATTTAAGACATTAAACAATTAATTCGCCTTTTCTTTCTTGTTATTGCTTTTTAATGTATGTATATTGTAATGTATAATAATGTATTATTCTCATGTAATAGCGGAAAATATATTTTCTCCCCTTAGCGTATTTATTTACACTATGAATTCTTTTGATGATAGTCTTCGCTTTCGCAATCTGTGTACTAGAGGGTGAAATATAAAAATAATCAGCATAAGTTTAAATTGCATATTTATTCTAAAGAATTCAAGGCAATACATTTTAATTGAAACCATTGTATTTAAAGACTGAAGCAAAAGATTTAGAATAATAGGATATATTTTTAAAGCTATCACACACATATATATTATTTTTTGGTTAAATGCTATTAAATGCTATTAAATGATTTCCGTTACTAAAACAATTTTTATAACAAAAAATTTCAATAGGAAATTTGAACTTAGAGATCATTTACATTTTAATTGATAGATGAATTTATGCCCCCCCCCCTTTTACCTGTTTGTAACCAAAAATAGATTTTTCCAACCTTTCATTGATTTAGGACTGTTTCAATCTCAATGAGATTGAATTCGATTCCCTTGATAACGTGTCTCTCATTTCAATTTTTCATTAAAGTTGGATTAGAAGTGTATAACTTTGTCTCTTTTGCTTTCTTTCATACCTTACCTCAGGGAAGTCTACTGAATGAGATAAAGAAGCTTCCATGATTGTAAACAGAAGTTGTATTTCCTCATTTACTTCTTGCTTATCCATGTCAAGTGTCGGTGAGGGTGAAAGATACGATTTTGGAGAGAAAAAAATATAAAAGAAACCAATTCGAATAAGTAGAAAAACAAAACCGATTTCCTTGATTTCTTTTTCCTCCTCGTCTCGAATTTAACTTTCTGGCGTCGCTTAAATTAAATCCGGCCATTTCGTGTATTTCCATCACCTTAAGCCTCTCCATTGATGGTGAAATCCCAGCTGTAATCACGAAATCCATAAGTGAGGAGACTTAACCTCATGCGCGTTCTATATAGTTTTGGTGTATAGGAGAAGCAGTTTTCTCTTGCAGAAAATCGATAAGATTTCCCCCCAAACTGCAAGACTTTAAATGAAGTGGTAGATATTTGTTCAATGAATCAACAGGACTCTGCCTGAGTCATATAAAAAAGTGACGTCACAGCTTCATCGTTACTTTCTTCTCTCTCTCTTTCTGATATCCGAGCAAATAAACAGATCAAGTGACACCCGCTTTAATCAATATGCAGATATAGAGATAGTACCACTTCGTAAAGATGGTTCGTTGGTTAGTTGGTCCACTGAGTTTACGAGGCGAGAGAGATTTTTTCTCTTGATGTGTCTTATTAGACAAGGCTAGAACATGGTTTACCCAGGGGTGTGCAAATTCAGTGTGACGAGAAAATTTTTCGCTTGACGTCAGCCCACCCCCGCGTTCCATCTCATGGGTGAAAGAGCTCCCCAAACTCATTTTGAGGGTTTTAATTTACGACGAAGGGGGTGCGGGGAGGTCTCAAATTCATCCTGACAGGATCTAGTGAATACATTTGGAATGGATTGACTAGTTTAATAAGGCCTAGTGACTTGAATTATTTAAATTGGTAATCTTTATAGGAGCTATTATTTTTAGATAAAAATGCGTATTTTTTGCGTAGTTGTGTACTTTGATCTTTCGATAATAATAATAAATGTATGAGTAAAATGATATCAAAGCAATACAGCTTACAGATAAATAAACAAGTTTAATTTTGAGGTTCTTAGCTGTTTCGATAAATTCAAATATCTTTTAAAGTAAAGTCAAATCTTGAAAATATTTTCTGCATAAGCTTATAGAAAAAAGAAACTGTAGCCCCAAAAATCCCTGTAAGGAAAAAAATATTAATGTTTTAGTTTTAAAAAAATGCCTGCTTTTTTCACAATCTAAAAAGAATAATTTTATGTATTCAGAATTGAGTAAAACTATAAGTATAACGTCTAAAAATTATTGCAAGCACTTCTTATGAGAGAATATTTCTAAAATCTGAAATTTAAAAAAATTATGATTTTTCATCGAGAACTGTTATAATTTAAAAAACAAATGTGCCAAGGAAGGTTGTGTTATGCAACAATTATTCCTCTCATAAAACAAATTAATCTTTTTGAACACAACTTTCTTTCCCTTGAAGTATTCTAATTGTTAGTACTTTGTAGTTACTTTCAATTTTTTTTTTTGATTTTAAACTATTTTTAGCTTTGGTTTTTAGAGATAATACATTTTATGTACCATACGTATCTCATCTCAATGAATATTCTCTCTATATCTACTTAAAAAAAACTGTACTTTTCTGACATGTCGCATTTTTTGACGGAATTAAACTCATTGCTTGTCAAAGATCTATTAATTGCATTTATATCCTCTTCAAATGATACTACATGAAAACTTCCATGGTTGGAATTATTATTGACTATAAGCCAAAACTTGAATTTATATTTGTACTTTTTTGTAATATGCTTGGACTAAGGTAAAACGGATAAATGATATATACACAACAAAATATACATAAAATCTTGCGGTATACTTGGCCAAAATCTGAAGCAAACAAATCGCAGATACTTTCAAAATGGTAATTAAACATTCTCTCTTGTTCAATTTGTTGTATAACAATTACTCTCTTATCTCTTTTATTATACATATAAGTAAATAAGTCTTCATATTTTTAATAGATACATTCATAATAATCTCATACAGTAATATAGATTTCTTTGAATTGTCACTCATATATAACTTTAACTTGCCTTATATATATAAAATGAATTTAATGCAAACGCATTTTTTTGTATTAAAGAACTTATTTAGAGGAAAATTTTGTTTCTCCTATACAAAAAAACTATATGGTTTATTACGGATATTTTTTTTTATATGTTCATCCCTTTTTGTATAAGATTTCGACTGCAGAAACCTTGTTAATTACTCACAGCTGTATTTCTGATATTTGTACGATGAAAGACTTTTTTTTTATATAAAAACATAAATCTATGTCCCTAAAAACTTCGTTTGATTCAATATTTATTTAAAGGAGTATTTAATGTTTTGTAAGTGTTTCTCAAACATTTTTTGTTGATATACTCGTTTTCACATTTCATTTTGTAAAATAATGTATTAATTAAATGAAATATATTAATTTTTATGATTACTATTTCTAATGTATGTAAAATAGTCAAATATCTGTTGCATATTCAGATTTTTGATACAAATATTGATCGCCAATAAGCCCATATAATAATTCCTGCATGTTACTGCAAAATAAATGAATATTTATGTTCAGATTACATTGAAAATACTTTTTACTGCTTAATTTAGGGAAAAGGTTTAATCATTTTATGAAAATATACTTTTTTTATTCAGATATGGTTATTGAACAAACGACTATTTTAAATATGTTTATAAAAAGAAAGGATGCTAGAATATAAATCCTAAATTTTTCCATTTTAGAATAATTTAAAATTAAATAATACTTGAATATATATATTTTTAACTAAGTAATTATTAGATCTTTTTTGTGAAAAAAATATATTTATACACCCCAACAATTTGTTGTATTTTTATTTCTCAATAACTTTACATTTTTCCAACTTAAACTTTTTTGTTTTTATTTGTTCCAAATTCAAAGGAATCTTATTATTTTGTATTACATTTATATTAGTACAATAAATGTTAAGTAAGTTTTTATTATTTTTTATAGTCTTTGATCTAGCTTAAATTTTAGCACCATTCATTTGATTCCAAAATTTAAATACCCGATCAATTAGATTTTTTTATTAAAAAATCCCTATTCCAGTTGTTTAAAAATTTCAGAAATGTGAATAACGAAGTTAATGGATATCACCAAGCTCTTGAACTCTAAAATTGTAAACTGGTGTTATTCTTCCGCGAATAACAAGTTTTACTGGAATAACAGCCCCTTAAGCTCTCTTCAACATTATCAACCTTTATTTTTTTCTTTTCGACTTATGTTTAAACAAAATTGATCCATTCTCAAGTATACAATTTACTCATTACCAAGTATCAAATACCTAGAATCTGCCTCTTTTCGAATCAGCAAATTTGAATAATAAGCTCTTTTGGATACATTCAAAATAAATTGCGGAAGTTAAAGTCTTGGGTCAAACTCTTTCTTCCTTCTCTTTCGAATGACCGATCATTTCTTTTCGGAAAGACCAGAAAGTGAACGGTGGGAAATGATTGATCTGTCCTTCGTTCTGATCCATCGATCTGTAGCAGCCGTTCCCTGTCATTTTTGAGCCTATGGCCCATGCAGAAATGTTTCGAGAATCAGGAAAAGAATTCCGAGAGATGTTGATGTCCGAAGGGGAAAGACTCGGTCAAATGAATACTTTTCGAAGAGTGTGAGAGGTCAATCATACTGATCTCTCACGGCAAAAAGCGATTTATTAACAAACTTTTCGGAGGACAGCTATTTTGAAGATGTGTGTGTGGTCATTTAGTTGACTGATTTCTAACATTTAACGTGTTTCATCAATTTAATTCACGAATTTAAGGCACGAATTTCCCTGAGCACAGTTGTGGATTGTATCTGATTGAAAGGATGTAAAACGAAATAAAACAGCATTTCTGTTTTAAATAACAGTCATACGATTAAGTATAGTGTTGGACTCCTTGTCTGGCAAAGAGAAGGAGAATTAAATATTTTCTATTTGAATATGAAAATAAAGATATGTGAATTATATATATAAGAGACAACCTAAAACTTAAGAGATTGTGCTAATTAAAATTAACAAAATGAAAGAACAAACATAGCAGTTATATAGCAAGAATTTCTACGACTATGGGATGTTGCTAGCCAAACAAATAAAGGGTTTAAACTCACCAGTTAAAAAAATTAAGCAATTGGGATCCATGATTACAGAAAATAATTTTTTAGCTGTAGAAAAAATTATACTCTTACCATGCGTTGATTCCCCCCCCCTTCCAATTTTAAAGTAAGATCCCTTTTACCAATCAGTTAAAAATGTTTATGTATATATATATATATATATATCAAACATTCACTACAATACTTAATTCAAAAATGCGCAATTAATTTTATTAACAGTTATTTGAATAACGAAATTCTAAATAGTAAGGATTAAAATTCCAAAGAATATATTAATAGTTGTTTATTATAAATTTATCATTTTCCTAGATAAATATAGTTACATCCCTATTCTAATTTCAGATAAAATTACTTATTCTCTTAGTTTTTTTTAAAATCATATGTAGTTTTAGGGTCCCTAAGGTAACAGTAGTACGTTGACAATTTTTAATTTTTAATTTCTATTCTTTTCATACTTTTGCTAAGTGCTACAATTCAGCCATTCTCATGCTTTGAATTTGCATTTGGGTCCAGAATCTGGCAATAACTTGTTTTTTTTGTACTCAGATTTAGCGGGTTCTGCATTTTTGAATGCAATTTTTAGGTAAGTTATCTTTTTCTCATAGTGGATTTAGATTTTCTATCCATTATTTACAATAGGTTTTTGCTCAGCATTATTAACAGAAAAGGGAAAAGTTGGCTGGCCACAAAACATGTTCAACCCCTTTTTCATATTAATTATTTTATATATAAGCTGTCCTACGTCAGCAATGTTTATTATACTGTAGCATACATATTTTTATATTTTGTGGTGTCTGGGTCCTACCTTGGATCCCGCTCACACAGCCCGGCCTGTCTCTAAGTGTGGGAGGAAACATATCATCACCAACAAACGCCATAATAACAAATATATTTATTCAAGACTGACAAACACTTACACAATCACAAGTTTAACTATAAGAAGAAACCTAGGAGTGATCCCCTAAAACGTCGATTAATCCTAATACTCAATTCTAAGTAATCCCGGGTACCAGAAATAGACAAGGAGACGATCACTAGCTAACCTCAGGTCGGTACTGAATCTATTATCTTCAATTGTCAATCTAACAATTACTCTTATAATTTATATCTATTAAACGTGCGCTAAGTTCATGAAGTAATTCTCCGCTATTTACTTACGTGACAGCTTGGCAGCTCCTTCTCTCATACATTTACAAAATCTAGACTTTATGTAGTCGAACTAATTAACATATAACTATCTCGTGTTTTTCCTGAAAAGGCTGTGAAATAGTATAAATGCTAGCCTCAAGGTTTCCCAAGAGGATTAATATGGAAATCCTTCGAATAGCCCCGTCACAATTTAACTCTGTTATTTTTAATTTCTCATGCATCCTTTCTAAAATCTGTTGCCTGGTTATCTTGCAATTTCAAAATTTTTTTCAGTTTTGATTATTGATTATTCGTCTCTCTCTAGTAGAGAATTTTGACTATATATATATATATATGGGAATATAAAATTTGGATCCAAATCTCTAATATTCAATGAATTTAAAATGAATGAATACTAGTCCATCCAATTCTCATTGTTCATATTAACTCGTTGATATCTTCAGTAAATGGAGTGAATAAGATAAATAAGTCAAAAGAAATTTTAAGATCTCATATTATATATATATATATACATTTTATCATTTCAGGGTGTGACATTTTTTTTTATTTATGCGCAAATCTATTTCAAACAAAATTTTTTTGGAATGTCCCATTTTTTCCCCTTATGTAGAAATTCGTGCCTAGAATTACACCATTCATTTTTGTCTATTTTTTTGTATTTTCTGCTACAAAATAACTGCAATTCAGATAAAAAAAATTTATCCTCAGCATCAAATTTAATAAAAATGATTCTCAATTTCAGTACTTACATCTTGGTAAACTAATGAAAAATAAGTGACTTTTAACCCATGAAGAACTCCATACTTCCCTCTTTAATTAAGTACTAGTACAAAAAGAACCTTTTTATACTCGCTGCCAATAACCTATTTTACAACTTTAAAGCGTCTTTAATAAAATGTAATCGAATTTAGTTCCCTTTTTTGTTATACTCTTTGTTCTTTCGGTACTTAGGAAATTTAATTTTTCCATAATTACCTCTTACTTCTAAAGAACTTTAAACTGCATCGTGAAAGTGATCTAATTCTTAAGTAATCGCTCTAGAAGATTCCTTTTACCGTAAGAAAACAATAATTTTTTTAAAAAAAATCCTGAGTACTCTTTTTGCATCATTCTTCAGTGTAACTTTCTTAAATGTACAACAAAATCAACCTTAATATTTTGATTAAATAATTTTCTGAAGAACTGAAAAAAATTATTCAAGAGATCCTTCATATTTTAAAGAAAATCAAAGAACATTTTAATAAATTTAATAACGTTGTATTCTTAAAATATATTATTGTATGAATACTTTCTCTGTGATGTATAATTCTCTAATGAATTGCTGATTCAAGTAGTTTAGAATAGAGTGATAGTACTTTGCAATTAAATCATTTTTTTCTGTAGTATTTATTAAAAATTAATTTTTTGCCCAATTTATGATTAGTTTAATAATGTGTTTTTCTTAAGCTGAATGAAAATAGGACATTTTTAAAAAACAGTTTAAGTGAACATGATTGGGGTTTTATTATAACAATAAATGAAAAATTGCAATTAGCAAATAACCGACGTGAATGACTTACCTTTCCACATTTAAAGAGAGGAAATATTACAATTCATTCCAACACACACACACATTTTGCGACGCCTCTTAGAGCTAAAAAATCGTTTTCTTTTTGTGGATAGCATAACAACGTTCCTATGCTCACGAGCACCCCTAAATATTGCCTTCTGTCATCGCCCCGGCAACCTTTGACTGTGAAGAAACCCCACTCCACCCACGCGTCGGATGTAATTCGAAGTATCAGAAAGATCTTTATTTTAAATATGTACCTATCTTTAGTTAAGATAGATAGGATCCAGGCAAATGGCATACTTATGACTTGAAATACTATTTTAAAAAGCTTTACATATACAGACTTTTCGAGTAAAAATATTATTTTATTTTATTTTTTTAAGTATATTTCAGAAATTCAGTGTTAACTAACACTGTAAACTTTTATTTAAAAAAATCAATCGCGAATCCTTTAAGTGTTTCCTACAAACAGTTTACTTAAGACTGACTTGTCACATCGAAGCTAAAACTCGGACCGCTTTTTCAGATAGAAAAATAAACACATACACAATAAATGCGAAATCTAAACTCATACCGCACTGCTTTCTTACAATTAAAACACACTTAATTTGTGTGATTATTTGCTCAGATACTAATGTTGAAAAATCTTGCATTGTCCATTAAATGCTATAATCTCTATTGCCATATCCATTATAATCCATATTGCATCTTCAATACTTTAAGTATTGCAGATGCAATATGGATTATATTATACACTGGAACAAACCTTAATAGATTCAAACAGCAGTGGCGTAACGGAGAATATTAAGGCTCCTATGCAAAGTCAGGTTTAGGTTTCCAAGCCTGATCTTACAAAGGATTACTTGCTTGGAGTAAGGCAGGCTATGGGTCCCCTAGAATCCCCCCCCCCTACGATTCGGGGGTTGAAGAGGCGTATGTTACGCCACTTTCAAACTGTTATAAGTAATACTTTAAGATATACTACTCTCTGATCGGTAGTGAAATCCGAATGATACTAACATTGAAGAATATTTTAATATAACAAGTGTTCTCTCTCTCTCTCTCCAAGTTTGTCCGATATCTTAGCACTATCCGATGACCGTTTCTACATTTATTGAGTATTATACCTTTACTTTTATTTATTTGTTTAAATATATTCATATTTTTTATCACCCGATGATCTTTGGCTGAAAGGACAAAAATTTAGATCAATGTTTCATAATTAAATTTTACTTTGCACGTAATTTGATTCGTGATTTTTTTTAATTATCCCATGAAATATTTTTGTATATGAATCTCCGAGGACAGTAATAGCTTTCTTTTCTTAGTTAAAATTTTTCAGAAAGTCTGATGATTATAGTACTAGTTTTAAAATTTTGGCCTAATGTCTAATCAGCGTGAATAAATTGAGAATCTAATTGTAGGATACCAAAGAGCAATTGAGTGTATGCAAACAATTTTAAGTTATCATAACAATTTCTGAAATTAGATTTTTTTTAAAAATATTCATTGTGAAACAGACACTTTTAAACTAGAATGAAATGTTTTTTTTTAATATTTTAATTCCCTTTTAGCTAAAGAATTTTATGACACGTATATCTTATTATTTTCTACTCATTTACTTCTGTTTGATATATTGTTACAGTCCATGTGTGACCTATACTTCCCCATTTGAATATTTTTATTATAAAGAAAAAATGTTAATTAGTGGTACAATATGTTTTTATTTAAAAATGGTCTTTTAATTATCATTATATCCATTGCAGGTTAATTATCCGCATATGGTAATACAACTTGTTTTTTTTAAATTTTTTGCAGTAATGATTTTTAATTGAAATTTTCAAATAATACATTTTTCTGAATGTTATAGTACATTTTTCTGAATATATGTAAATACATACTTTATTAATTGAATATGATTTTATATATATATATACTTTTTATGGTAAATGTAATACGTTTAAAATAAGTTTTATAAGGAGAATTTACATATACAATTGCAATAAAAGTGTAACACAAAACAACATTATATGTATATGTAACAAGGAAAAATCCTCCCTTATGTAAGATTTTTCAACAGAAAAAGTGAAATCCTATTCTATGGAATATTTTTATAAATGCAAATATTATCGTCAAACATTATTTTTGGAAAAATCTGCCTTAAAAACATTTCTTCCATACTAATTAGATATTCACTAGACTTTTCTTGGCTCAAAAATCTATATAAATATTTAATTCATTAGAAATATTCTGAATTTTTAAAAAATTTTTTTTATCCTCTCATTAAAATAAAGATGCTAACACAATTTTATGTCACCTTTTAAAAAATTCTTCATAGACTGGTTTTTTATGGAAATCTTACTTATTTTTTTTTTAAAAAAAAGAGAAGGATAAAAAAAGAAAAATTAAATAATTATTATTTAAAAGCGCAATGTTTCAATCCTTTTCAAAAACACACTTATATCTCCCCTCTTCAAATCTTAAAAATAAACTGACTCTGGCGTTTTATGTAGTGAAGATCAAATTAGATTTCCTATTCTTTCGAAAGATGTTTTCAAACTAGTTCGAAAGGGGAAAAGAAGGTTTACAAAAAGTTATCCTCATTATTTTCTAAAAGCTTTCAGGCGACAATATTTTTTTAAACCCTCCAATGAGTTGTAATTTTAGCGTTTCCTAATTGTTTGCTTTCGTACATTAGTTTGAAATGTATTTTGGAAAGAAAAAAAATGCTTCAGCTTTATTTCTCAAAAAATTGAGTCTGTTATTTCAAATAGCTATTTTCCTAACAATTGAAAAAAAAAAGAATGCTTTAAAATGGAAAATAGAATTTTTTTTTTAAAAAAAAGGCTGACTCATCAAGTTACGGGGAAAAAGCAATAAAAGCTATTAAGTTTCGTAAAAATAAATTTATTATTATTTTTTAGAGTTTCAATCCCGAGAAGCTTGTCCAATAATTCAATATATTAATTAGTTTTTTATAAGACATCAGAGGATTACTTCTTACATATATAACCTTGTATTAAAATAAAATTATTGATTTGTGGCAAATCCTTTTTTAAATACATTATGTAATTTAAGCTGATATTTTGAAAATACAACAAATTGAGCCTGACAAGAGCAAAATAGTAAATATTTCTCTAACTTTCTTTTAATTTTACCCTCAGTGTTATTTTTCATGATTTATAAAATGTGTAGTAACTCTTATTGTGAAAATCGCATGTTGCGCTAGATGAAAATATGATGTTCTTACACGGTTTAAATATATCTTAAAACAATTTCAGATAAAAAATATCCCCAACAGTGTTATATATATATATATATTTCCATATAAATATATATTTTATTTAAGTTGATACTATAATTTTTCATTCAGATTCCGTACATTTTACAAATTAACCTGTAGAGAAAAATGATTTAAAATTTTTGTTCATCACACACATAGCCTTAGTTATGCGTTAAATCGTGAGATATATCACTCATATGTGGATAATATCTTTAATATTGCCTTGTATTATTATTTTCAAAGGAATTATCTCCATCATTTTTTTTTATTTCTCTATCACAGATTTTTCAAATCACTAATCTAAATTAGTTCTATTGATTTTAATCTATTTCGCATTTAAAAAATATAGTCATCTGTACACTAATAACTAATTCTTCTCCCTTACTATGAAAAATTCATATTATTAATAAAAGTTTTCTTCTGTTTGATTCCTTAAGAAACTATGGTAACAGAGTGGTACTACTGTGTTCTGAAGTTATTTAATAATGATATGTGTGTTTTTTTTAGTTCGGATATCTAATGCATCAAATAAAATTTATAATTCAACTCAAAAGAATATTATATACTAGATACCAGGGGTCGGCAACCTACGGCATACGTGCCACATGTGGCACGCGGTACAATTCTCAGTGGCACTCTGCATTACTTAACAAATTTGTCAATTTTTCAGTGGATGGAAGTTGATAAATTTGTAATGGACATTATTTGATAAATATCTTCAGAAATATGGACAATTATGGAATAATAAAGAAATATTAAAGATAAGTAAAGATAAATTTTTCACCGAACTTTTTTATAAATTTTTGAATGCCATATAGTTGGAGACATTTACTTGTTTAAAGAGAAAAAATTGCATGTACTCTGCTCTCCGCTTTTGGTTTTACGTATCTAAGTAAAAAATCTTTCTTTATATGAAAAATATTTCGAGTCTACAAAGAAATTTTTTAACAGCTGAGTGCTCAGAATTGTGTCAAATTGAAAGTCACAAATTACACCCCTGTTTGTTCGATATTTAAGTAGAACGGTGAAAGAGCTAAGTTCGCATTAAAATTTTTATTTATCTTTTTATTTAACTATAATGAAGGGGAATACTTATATTTTATGTTGTGTCTTTTTTATTTTAATAAATGTTTAAAAATACGTAATATATGTATAATTTAAATTTTTTTATTTTTGTTGAAGAAATAGTTATTTTTTATAAAAAGAATATTTTTAAATGATGAAAAAGTAATATAATAAAACTGTACATCTATATTATTGATCTCTATTCTCTAAATTTGCATGCATTTTCACGGTAGTCGAATTGTTTCAAAAATGTCCGACTGTGTGGCACGCTGAATTATATTGGTAGGTTGGCTTGGCACGCCATAGCAAAAAGGTTGACGACCTCTGCTTTATACTATATGTGTGTGTGTGTATGTATATACGCATTAATGAAATGTTATTATATTTTTTCATTTTACATTAGAATACAATTGACATACTTTGTTGATTACTTCTTTTGAACAATTTCACAGAATATGTATATAATCTTTTCGTCTTTTATTATTTAGACTACTCTTAAAAAAGGGAGGCAGGAAACTGAAGACGATCTTTGTGCAGTATTCGTATTAGTAAAAAGATTGTAGCAAAGTACTTTTTAAAATTTGAAATATTTTACAGAAAATGTAAGCAAAAATCTACAATAGTTCTATGCAGCCGTGACTCTTGAGAGCAGTTGGAATAATCCAGTAATATTTTAAGAAATCCTAAAAAAGAAAGATAAAAAACATGAAAAAATTATTGAATTAGGATTAAAATAAAAAGAGAAGTTCTTTTCTCATTCTATATATTTAGAAAGATAAATATATATGTTACGGTGAAACACCGAAATCTGGAGAATGTCGACATTCACCGGTGAATGTCAACAAACACATAGTCGCTTGGTGTATGTCCGAAATATTTGCTAAATTCCCTTATTTCTGACTTTCACCGGTGAATGTCGACATTCACCATGCACTAATGGTGAATGTTGAACATGTCCGAGATTTATATTTTTTTCTCCGTAATTCAGTCGCGATAAATTTTTCGCCTCTCTTTCTGAGAGGAATAACTAAGAACTTAAAACACACAGTACTTTCAAAATGAGAAAGGAAAATTATAGAAGTTAAAAACTTACTTAATTATACAGTACGTTCTAAATGAGAAAATAAAATAATAGTAATAAAAAACTTACTAAATTATGTGAATCAAATCTTATTTATTGCAACAACTTAAACTATTATGACACTTTGAATTGCACAAGAGGCCCTTGCTTTTACAACTGCATTTATTTGTGGAACACTTCCTTTTGCAATGACAGCGTGTATAGCCTTGCCCACCGCTTCTTGAATTAGCTGCAGCTGCTTCTCTCAGCGAAATTTCTTTAAAATAAATCTCATCTACGGAAAGCAACTTTTCTTTACAAATTACGAACTGATTATGTGTGTAAAGCTACCATTTTCATTTTCAAGTTTATAGAAGTCGGAGTCTTCTATTCCAACAACAACCGCTAACACATTTCGGTTATCTGTACGACCACGGTCGACATCAGGGACCGTGAAAGAGATTCAAGCTCCTCTCTTTTCGACCTCCACCAAAGCATATCTGGGATTGTCGACATACACCGGTGAGGGTCCGAATGTACAAGAATGTAATGAAATATTCGATCTTTCACCGACGTATTTGGTGTTTGTTGACATTCACCGGTGAATGTCGACATTCTCTGATTTCGGTCTTTCACGGTAACATATATATGTGCATAATGCATTGGTCTCTGAAAGTAAAGGTGCAGTCACTTCTTTGTCATGAAAAAAATGAAAAAAATTAAACGTAAAGGTTAAAAAAAACAACCTCTATATATTGATCATAAGTAACTTCAATAAAAACTTATAAAAATGTTTTTTTTTACTTAATAATATTTTTTGAAGATTCGCACAATTATTACAGCAGTCAGAGGAATATCCTAGTTTTTTTCAGTAATCCAATAATTAATGTGTAATTTTTAATGCTTCGTTATTTCCAACTGTTGGTGCAAAGAAATTGTTTGAGATGTCTATAAGATGTCGTTTATCCTAGTGGTTAAGTGGTGGACAATCAGAGGGATGGATGAGGGGTTGCTGCAAGATGGTGCTGCTAGACTTCTAATTGCGTCTCGCAGAGTAGTCCAGAGTTTCTGGAATCTATTTGAATTCGAAAATTTAATATAAAGAAGACCTATTTGGGGTCACACACACATCTCATGTTACAATCCCTAACTAGCTCTTTCGACCATAAGAACAAGGAATTATTGTGCCTCAGCTCAATTCATATACTAGATCACTGTGACGCATCAGTGACGATTTTACCTGTTAATATGAATGCAAAATGCTTTTGCAATGAAGGAATATATAAACAAATATCTTGTATGTGTGTCTCTTTTATTCGACGACACAGAAATGATCTTTCATGTCGGGCTAGAAGACACATTATTTAGGGCATGCAACGATGACTGATATATTCTTTATAAATAAATCCCGATTCATTTGGGGGAATGATTCACATCATTTGTTTATCTGGAAAGAACAAATTGCCAGATATTACCAGTCTAACATTGTTGAAAGACACAAGTACAAAGGAGATGGAATCTCTCGGGGAACACATCCGGTCACAATGAATTTCATGAGATTCTTTAGAGGAATTCTAACTGATGTGAAATATTGGGAAGAAATTCTTTTTTCTTATGTCAAATACTTTGCTGATGTTATTGGTAATGAATTCATTGTAATGGATGTCAATGCCCTACCTTGTTGATCTACGCTTGTTAATGCATTCTTGAGGATTAAGTTCTGGAGTGAATGGAGTCACCAGATCGATCTTTAAATCTTAATCTGATAAAGTGATATAAAAGCAAATAAGTGGAGACCTTAGAATACCTTCATCTAGATCGTTCAATGAATTTAAACAGGAGTTGCTCCATACATATTCCCTTCCATATAGCCTCCTACTTCATAGTTCAACAAATCAATTCCTAATGTGTAAGTCGATGCATATCTTTAATGCACTATGAGAGTAAAAAGATAGAAATATTATTTATTAAAACACATTTATATGATTTTGTTTTAAAAAATCTGTGACTTTTTTTTAAAATTAAATGCAGGTTTTTGTAAAAAATTTTTTTTTGTAAATCCTGCTTGATGTTAGGAAATTGTGCGTTGTTAGAACTTTTTCCAAATTTCATATTTTTATGTACAATAGTTTTCAAATTAGTAACAAATGTCTGGTGGTACTTTATTTTTCTTTAACTTGTAAAGACTTATGTGTAATGTTCACAGATGTATAGTTGTATATGATGAACATGTGATTCATATAAAAATAACTATGAACGTACTAACGTACTAGTAAGTAATTGGAAGCAAAACAGAAATTTATTCTAGAGCTTCAAAGGAGCTTGTTTTATTATTAAATTGATCTAGCCACATCTATAAAGTGTTCTTTATCGACAATTAAATAACAGTTGTATTTTCCTTCTGGAATAATTTTAACAAATAGGAATTACGTTCCTTTTAGCCCTTTCTATTTCACTACTCTCAGTTCTATTCCGGCCACTGATATTGAAAAGCTGCATGACAGTGTATTCTGTTATATATAACTCTTCTCGACTACAAATAATTCATTGCCAGAAAACTATTCTAAACATAGAGTTCATGATCTCATAAAGAGCCTTAATAGGCTAAGTTCTGTCAAAGGAGATGAAGGTCGGATAAACATGAATGGGGAATCTACAATATTCTGGATTTGAGTATTGACAGTTGCGCAAATTACTATCACATAACTATTGTACCTATTATCTAGTTATTCCTGCAAGTGATTTAGAACTCTGAATCTAAGTAAATTAATGGTTATTTAGTAATGAGGTTTTATCCTGGAAATAATCCTGAGGTAGTGTTTGCTCAGAAATACTTGCATACATAATTTATATCGAGATAGATCAAAGCTGTAGAAGAGGTTATTCATTTTATAAGATTACTACAAATTTATTACGGGAACAATAGTACGTTTTTCATGAAGTTGCTTTATACAACGGTACTTCAATTTTCTGTTACTTTAGCAAGCAATAATTTTCGAATTACTGATAAATGTTTCTGAGTGCCTTCAACTTTCACGTGATAAATATATCTTATTAAATTTATAGGTAAGCTGAATTGACATGTCCCAAAAATGGATTATATGTTTTATGCCACCTAAAAACGCATTGTCATAAATCAGTAAAAAAATTTTCTTAAATACAATTACAAAGCTGAAGAGTAATTCATTAAAATACTTTTACATAATTAAGGACGTACTTTCTTTTTAAAAGTAATATGCTATAAAATTTTGTTGGTTTATGACAGATTTGACGGAAGGAAAATTAAATCAGTGTTCTTTTCAACAAATCTCTTTACATCTTTATTATGATACGCATGTACAAAGCGTACATGTTTTGTTAATGAAAAAAATCTCTTGCATACCTCTCCTACCTGTTTTCATATTCTTATATTACTCAATAATGTTTCCTGTGTACATCATCTATATGTATAAAGGGGAAAAACGATTCACTCACTGTTCACCAGATTTACGGAACCATTTGAGGGCCGTGGGTTGCCTAGTGGTTAGAGCAACGGACTCCAGACCGGAGGGCATGGGTTCGATGCCACCAAATACCACCGAGTACACACGGAGTACGTGCTAGTTAAATCAATGGGTCCGAAAGTCTTGTGGGTGGTCGCAGTAGAAACCACGAGTGCAGGGGGCTGGAGAATATTTCCCTCCCCTCCAGTTCTATGCCTAAATTGTGGAGGTGGAGATAGGTGGTGTCGCCATTTATCGTTAAGAAGTCCAACCAGTCTCACAGGCTCTAAAAACTTTCATTCCTTCTCTTCGGGACGGACACGACAACAACGGAACTATTAAACCTGCTGGCTTGAAATTTAGTAAACATGTTTTTTTGTTGTTGTTGAGAATTCCGCTAAGAACATGTTTCTCGGAAATCTGTTCCCAAGAGGGATTGGGAGGGTTTATGGGGTTACTAAAGATAAAAAAACTTTCGTTTTTGAGCTATAAGTTCTACAGTCTCGAAGCATGGCAAGCATGTTTCTTTTGTTGAGTAGATACCTGCTAAAAAGTGTTTTGTGGAAATCAACTCGCAGGGGGGCTGTTAGGGCGCTATAGGTAAAATCCCAGTTTTGAACTTAAGATCTAAAAATTTGAAATTAGGTAAGCATGTTTCTTTTAATTAGAAAGTTAGCTATGACTATATTTTGTAAAAATCAATTCCCAAGGGGAAGTGTCCTGCCCTTTTTAAATCAAGAGGTGAGAGCTATAAGAATATTTTTTAATAAAAATTAAAACTTAATGCTTGGACTTGGACATAATAATTTAAAAACTGTATATAGACACTACATGAGGAAATACCCAGCAAATCGAGCTGAAAACGGATAGTATCACTTATAATATAGGTTTACATAATTTGTTTTATCTTAATTACCAAAATTTTGCATTTCAAAACTAGACTATCATGTAATACTTAGGTTAGTAAACGAATATAATGTTTGTCATATAAATATATTTAATATTTTCAACTGAGTAAAAAATCTCCACTTTTATATTTAGGAAGAATTTGTGTACAAAAGCCTTAGAAAAACAAATCTTATTTATAAAGCAGAGTTATTTACCGAAGTGTAGTAGTTTTTCAATCCAAATGCATAATTTTTGCGTACGTTTGAAGTAACGAAAGTCGCAAGTAGAATTCAATTTCCGAAACAGCCATTGCTTTCTTCTGACTATCTAAATTATGAGATATGTGTGTGATTTAACTCTAAATTTAAAGAAAAGCAATTATTTTTTTCGCTGGCAAAAATCAAGAGACAAATATATTTAATGACTTTCTTCTCCTTGTCTTAAGTTTGAGTAACTAAATAACTCTTTAATGTAAACACATATATTCTTAGAACGAATAGCATGATAAATAAATAAAAAAAATTCTACTGAGAAATATAATTATACACCAAATCTTTCCAAAACTCAAGAGATGAAATTAGAGGAACGATGTTTCTTTTTTAAAAAACTCTTTTGAAATGGCAGATTCAAAAGTAGTCTCTGTTTTATGTATTTTGTCAGACAAAACTGCGTGATTAAATGAAAATGTAAGTATTATTCTGAAACAAAACCAAGTGGTCAAAATGAAACGCTTGCATGGCTTAAAAGTACTTCAACAGTACTTGGCAAGCATTTTAAAATCTTCCCTTTTCATTTCTCTTAAAATTTAAAATGATAGTTTTTGAAAAAAAAGTAAGCAAAACAAATATTTTCGACAAGGAAACAATAAAATCAATCGTAACTATCATTAATACTACATTTTGAGATGGAATTTATTGTACTCATTACGCACTACTTATTGGTATTTCCCCCCTCACGATTAAGATTATTCTAGTCCTTTTTTAACGTCACTTTTATCCAAATTAAATACATTTTCTGCCTGAAGATGCAACAAATATGAACTATTTTAGCATTTTGAGTCCCTATGTCCTCTTTAGACATGACGCAATGAATGAATAATAGATTTCATATCTTAGGACATAAATATGACTCTTACGTCGTAAAAGAAATCATCGAACCTATCGAAATTGAGAATTAGAAATAGAAGAGTGTAAGAGGAAATGAAATTTCTGGGGAGAAATATAAAGATGGAACACAATGTGTGGTTTTATTAAAATGTAAACTTTAAAGGAAAGGCTTACAATTATACCGAAACATAAGTCGAAGAAATCATTAAAACAGAAATTTGTTTCTAAACCTGGTAGAAATCACAGCATATATATTAGAGTGGATCTGGTTATATAGAGAAAAAAAATTCCATTGATCGAAACCTACCCATGCGGAAAAGATGTTCTACGATATGGAGATTAGAAGAAAAATAATAAAAAAGAAATTCAAAATTTAATATTGCTTCAAAGGGTTTGAATTTTCGAAAAAATAAAAAAGAGTCTAAATTTTGGTTAGATGATTTTTTAGAATCAAAATAAAGCTATTTTTCTTCAATATAGATAACCAAACGCGATTATTATTGATAAGAGAGTACTCTCTGAGTAGAGAGAGTGAATAGTACAATGTACATTGCAACTAGGAATTGCAATATCGGACCAAAAGTTCAATACCGGAATTCGGTATTTTTTAGAACTTAATACCAGGATACCGGTTTTAATACCTGTCGTAGAAATTTTAGAAAAAAAAAAGAAAAGAAAACACAGGTGTTTTTTTTATTTTACTTGCCAATTTTATTAGAGAGTGTAAATATCACAAGAAATAATTTGTAACTTATAAATTATAACAGTATATAAAGATTCACAAAAAAATAAAGGAACATCTTATTTATTTAGATCACAAAAAAAAAAAATGCAAATATTATTGTCATTTTACCTATCATTTCATCCAAATTATCTTTTTTTCGAAATAATCTAAAATCCCTGACGTCTTGGGCTTAGAAACTGTGCTTAAATTTGTACTTTCATCACAATCAGATTCTTTCCTCTTTAAAAAATTTGTATCATGTTTCGTTTTTAAATATGTATGGAGTCCACTTGTATTTCCTCTATTCACTTTAATTACTCTAGAACATTTTTTACATTGTGCCATCATATTCTTTTCATCATATAAATAATGAAACCAAACTGATGTATTATCAACTGATTTTTCATGTTCTGTAAGGTATTCTTATTCCTTATTATAGGTTATTATTTATGAGTATATATATAATGAATCTGAAAAACATTTTGAACACTAGAGTATGATATGCAAATACAATGTGAATAATAAACTCACCAATTTAGAAAATATCGAAATATTACACATTTTCTTCACAAGTACAAACTTGGTTTCTCAGATACGAATATCAGATTACGAATCCTGTGCAAGTGCAGTATCATTCTAAGCTGAAATAGAATAGTTTTGTCCTTGGATGATTAAGATATTTTATTACTTCCCTTGGTTGTACAATGCAATTTTGTATTCACAGTCTAATTAATTTCTCCCATTAGGGAGACATTGTAGTAACAAGTGTTGATGGATGAAGGAAGGCAAATGAGCTTGGATATGTTATTCCTCTTTCAACGAGAACTTAGTTTGGAACTTAGTTCTTTTTGTCAGAGAAATAATTTATGTCTATATTTTTAAGTTCATATTAACAGTCTTTTATCTATTGTAACTGGCAATGAAAAAAATCAGATGATGGAATTAATGATTTGCCTCAGAACTGTTGAATCAGCTAGAGAAAATAAAAATAAAACCAACGGAATGAGCGGAATAAAGACGTTTCATATTTTCACCTACTGAAATGGATGTAAAACTATTTCATTTATAATATATTTTAATCATGGTGCAATAATTAACACTATAACATAAAAACAAAAACATATACTATTTTGCTATGTTGGTGGTCCCTGGACATATACGAAACAATTTTAAAAATTTCTAGTAAATACCAAAAAACCAGTATTTAAACTTGTGAATACCGGTATTTCAAAACTGTACAAATGGCTCAAAATACCGGTATTCGGTATCTCAGTATATCGGTATTGCCATCCCTAATTGCAACATTTGTTAACACCAACTTTGTCTCCCAGCACCGATCAAAGCCTTTTTTCTGTCTTCCGCTTTATCATGTTCGGTAATTTCAACAACAGTTTTTTTTTAAAAAAAATTTAATGCAAAACAAGCTGCTAAATGTATCTAGAGTTTTTTTCGTATAACTATTTTGTTGATGTCCTGTCGCAGCAATAAATGCTAAAAAGTACTAAAATACCTGTTTTCTTTAACAAAAATTACTTCGAATTTTACCGTAAAAAACTCATCTACCTAAGCTCCATTTCTCTTGTGGCAATACTTAACATATTAAATTTTTTATTTAATTTTTCTCTTCATCTATATACCAGAGCATATTTTTTCCGCATAGGTAGTTTTCTAAATTCTGAAATTTTTTTTATCCACTTTAATGTACACGAAAATCATATTATAGACTATTACTGAAAATTCATCAAAACAAACCAGTTTTAGATTATTGGTTGTTGCAATATGTCTTGGACACGGGTTGATTTTATTAAAAACATACAAATAATATAAGAATTTAAAATTTTTGAAACTCTTTTTCGCTTTGTCGCTAACTTAAGAAAAATATGCGATTTTATTCTAAATGGGCTCCATAAAAGATGAATGAAGAATTTCATAAACCATATTCTTCTTAAAAATACAATTTTTTTGAATAATCTTCCGAAACTGAATACAAACTTATAGATAAAATGTAAATCTTCTCACTTCCTCTTTACCACGGAAATTTCGAATGCGCTTTTTCATTTTAACTGAAAGAACAAAACCATCGGATTACAAATTCAAATGAAATGATCAGATACTCAATATTCGAAAAGTAACTGAGGAATAATAATTAGTGTCTTCACTTAATTCAATTATCAATAGCTTTAAATATCCACATTTCACGACATTCTTCTTATTTTCACACTTGTTTCGAAAGGGTGTGTTTCCAAGAATCTCTACACACTTGAATCTTAAATATGCTATATTATGCATCGTTTTGTTGTTGGAGGTACGTGCGAAATAAATAACAGCACATTTATCATAAAAATTCCGATTTTTATTTGAGCTTTCTGTTGATTTTGGCAATAGATTCATAGATAAAGTATTCTCTTTTTTTTTTCATTGGCAAGAAACTTTTTAATAAAGAAGCCTATTTTAATTCCTTAATTAAAGAACAGTTTACGAAAACGCGCGCGTATCACAATATATATATATATATATATATATGCTCAAATTTTCAGTCGTTAATAAAATACTTTCAATTTTCCTCCATTCAAAGTTCAAATACATTTTTTTAAACTTGTAGTGGATGAAACTCGATGTTAATGCAGTTTTTTTTCAAATATTAATTCATTAATTAAATTTAAAAATGAATAAAAAGTAACAAAAAACAGTCCAACAGCATATATAGAAATGAAAATCATTTGTTGTGTCCCTGTAGTGCTGTGGACAGCGTGTTGGACTTCTAATCGAAAAATCGTGTGTTCGAACCCCACCTGGGATGGCCTATTTTCTGAGAATGTGATTTCTTTTTTACTATATTATTTTATTAGAATAATTATATTAAGTAATGAATAAACAGTAACAAACAGAAAAGTAGCCCAACACCATAAAAAGAAAGGAAAATGGAAAATTGCAAAGAAAATCGCTTTCTATTTTATCACTTGATATTGTGTGATTCTGTCATAACATATTTATATTAATTGTAACTATTAAATAAAAAGTAACTAAAATAAAAATTTTATTTATTGACCTATGCAGGAATTGAGACTTAAATTTGTTTTATGTTACTTGTTTTTTATTTTATTTTGCTTACATATTACGTAGATGTATTTATGAAAGAATTTGTGTAAGACAGATTTTCTTATTATATAGTATTAACTAAATATTCTTAATGTGTTACAGATATTCACACAGATATTCTTATTAGTGTAAAATATAAGTAAAATAACTATGTGGGATAGACATTTCTCTGATCGTGTTTCTATTCTTTTTATTCTCTCTTGATTTCCGAATAATAATATCTCTCTATTTATGAATAATCGATATAATGAAATATGTACACTCGAAAATCTTAATATTATACGTTGGAGATCTGAGGAAAAATATTTTCCTTCAGTAGTTTACATACCTCAAGGTGATTATAATTAAGATTACAAGACCTTCTTGCAGGACGTTCTGGAAGATAAATATGGATGAAATTCTTTATAACACTAGAGCCGCGGTGGGCATTACGTCGATCGCGATCGACCGGTGGACCGTCAAGACATTTTGGGGTGACCGCCTAAAAATTTTAGCAGTTAATAATTATATATGGAAAATTCAAGATTGACTGACAGTACGCACAGACTAAGCCTTCTGCTGACTATAAATGAAAACTAACTTTAAATAAAATATTTTTATTTCTTTAATGTATTTTGAATTGTTTCAAATAAATGTATCGTTTGATATAATTATATTTGGGGTTGTTATTATTAATTTTGTACCGCATTTTGCTTTAAATGTGGTTTTAAAAGTGTTGTTTTTATTTTAGTTTTTTAGGTAAGTACATATTCCGTACTTATTATTAAGTTATAATAACAAACTCTATTCCTTACCTCATCACACCTACGACATTGGGCAGTAGCGTACACAAGAATTTTTAAAGGGAAGGGGGTCGAGGATTGAAGGTCTACCATTCTCGTATCATACCCCAATATACAGCCAAACATTTTTTTTATTTGATTTTTTCGATTATCAGGAACAAAAAATAGCAAAAAACAAATTACTGAATAAATAATTAACATTAATAAATAAAAAAAATACTAATATCAAATACTTAATTACATTTTACATACTATATACAAGGGACTATAATGAATCGGAAGAAAATGAAGGGTTATGAGAGGGAGGGTCCCCCGCCTTTGTGTACGCCATTGACACTAGGTGGACCACGACTCTTTGAAAATATCAGAAATAGCCCGCACTCTGGAAAAGTCTGCCCATCCCTGTATTAGAGAGAGAGAGACGGATCATGGAAAAAGGAATCCTGTAATAAAAAAAATAATGATTCAAATTTCGAGCACCCAGTGAGAAAAAAGAACATGAATAATTAAAAAAAAAACCCTGATCGGAAATTTTTTAAAATTTAATCTCAGGATGTGTTCAATGAATAATCCGTTTGCGTCAAGTAAATGTTCAAAGCAGGTTATAGCGTGTTCAACAACAGCGCTGAAGGTTTCTGTACCAATTGCAGCAACATGACGTTTTATGCTTGCTTTCATTTCAAATTTAGCACATATGCTTCCTCCATTGACATGATTTTTCAGGAATCCTCATAACCAGATTCCACAGGGATTGAAATTCTGGCAACGAGGATGCTAAGTAGTTGAAAAATGTTTTGAAATTATTCAATCAACTCCAAAGTGGGCATGAAATAGTACCGTCACTGGTCGTGCAAAGTGAGATGATGCACCAACTTGCATGAAAAGAATGTCTCTATTTTCACTCTTGTAAGGCAGGAGTGACTTTCTGCTGAAGAAGGTCGCTGTAATAGAACAATCTTGAAGGCCATGAAAGGAGTGGTTTTTTTTCAAAGAAAAAGGGCCCAAGACTGAAATCAGTAGTAAACTACAACATACAGTAGTGTAATCAGGAAGTAGAGACTGTTCATGCACAACATTAGAGCTTGAGAGTGGCGTATTCATTAAGCTTTATTTTTAAGCACCTTTTTCCATTAAAATATATAAGAATTCATGGGATAGAGAAATAATTATAACTTGCATCTAATATCGGCTTAAGGAGAGATGAATTTAAGTACACTTATACAGTCGATTCTCGATAATTCACACCTTCGATAATTCAAAATATGGTCAGTCCCTAGAAAAACTCTTGATATTTCGAACTAAAACAACACGTTTTGGTACACTCAATATTTCGAAGTAAAATCTGTGGCTGGTCAGACTACAACACGCTATAATTCGAAATTATCGTATAAAACTCCCGACAATTCGAACACTCACTATTATGTGCAGTCCTGTAATAAACAGGTTGGAGCTTACAAGTTATACGTTGTGTAGCCTCTGCGTGTCTCTCCTGTAACGTAGCCCCTTTGATGATTATCTATTTACTACCCCTTCTTAGTGTTTTCCGGTTCCTCAGGCGAAAATACACTTTTGTTGTTTTTATTTCCTTAAGTGCACAATAGACCAATTGCACCTGTTGATAGCCGTCCATATTTTTCGTTTAACACGTGGCCTTGCTGCATATGTGTTCTGAAAGGATGGTCCGCTATTGTGAAGAGGAGTAGCGTAGGATTGTGTATGAATGTATTGAATGTATTCTTTTAATACAGGACTTCTTCAAAATATTTATACTGTATAATATGTACTTTTTAAAAATACTTTAAAATAATTTTACACATTTGTACAATTATTGTTTAATTACATAGCTTCAAATTTAAATATGTTAGATAAAAATTTCTCTTCGTGTATTTTGAGAATTTTTTCTACCCTCTTGATAATTCGACTTTTTTCATTGGTCCCCCCAACTTCGAGTTATCGAGAGTCGACTGTATATATATAATTACATTTAACCTTTTTCCAAAATTAAAAATGGATATTTAGAGAGCAGCTGTTTTTCTTTCCTTTTTTTCGTCTCTTAACTTTCGGAATAAGAAACCTCTAAACTAGCCACTTATTTTATTTATCTAAAGAGTAAAAGTTACGAACTCAAATGAAAAGGTGAGATATTATTCTAAAACAAACTGAACAGTCGCAATTAACGGAAATTAGAGAAACTATGAGAGGAAGGGGCAGGGGATGAGGGACTTCCATATCGTTATAACGCGTGCAAATTTCTGAAGCGGAACTGTTTTCAAAGATGTCAACTAAGTAAATATAATTTATATTTGTAATTAATAATCCAAATAAAGGGAAGCGACAGTTCAGAACTTGCTCCAGCGATAACGTATAATTGCTCACTAAATCATCCTCGACTAATTTGCATATTGCGGGTCTGGGGGTTGAGAAGGGGGGAAGAACGAGGGAACGAAATTTGATTTTCTTTTCCGTGAAATTACCACGCTCGTTTAGTGTGTTTGTAACCGTGCTCGCAGATAAATGCTGGATTTATATTTAGATTTGCAAATTTGATCGTTGTGTTTTTCTTTAGACACTTTAATGATGATTTGATTCGGCTTTTGCACCCAAGTTTTTCGCTTTTTGCTTCTGGAATAAATTTCCATCTCGGAGAAGAAGAAAAAAATAAACAAAGATAAATAAAAAAAAAGAAGATATAAAAAAATATAAAGAGAAAAGAATGTTATTAGATTCTTCAGAAGCTCGGAAGAGGAGAACGCTCGTTGCCTCTTTTTTGAAACAAAAAGTTATTGCCTCTCTCATTCGAAAAATTTCTCTTCTCCAAACGAATTCTGTAGTCAATTATCTGATTCCGTTGGTAGTAATTCGAATTGTTTTCCTGGTAGCAGTCCCCCTCCTCTTATTTTTTAAAGATGGGAGGGGGGGGAAGAAGCAAGAATTCACAATTTCCATAAATAATCAAAAAGATTGTATTTGAAATGCTTTATCGGTTTTCAAAATGGCCCTTTAGGGTAATTAAAGAGGAGAATTTGCATAGGGCTGATTACGTTCCGGATATTCTAAAGTTTGTATTTTCTTCCATGAGAAAAAAAATCAAAATATGAGAAATATATTCGAGATAACTTTGTAAAGCGTACTCGCTTTTTTATACGCATAATTACCTGTAACTGATTGTATCATTCAGAAGCTCGAAAAGACTTTTAAACCGCATCAGTAATGCAATTCTTGAGTCTTTACAAAAACAAAACTTCCTTTTGCTTGAATGTCAACTATTTTTATGTATCTTAAATGTAGTAAGGGTAACAAATGCTACAGTCAGATACATCTGCTCACGAGTTTTTTCGAAATGAAGTTCCAGAGATGTGCTTCGAATAATGAATCTACAGTTCTAATTTATATTGACTTCATAAAGTGTGAGTTTAGTTTCAAACATATAGAGTTAGAGAATTATTCACGTTATAATTAGCATATAACAAAATGTTTCCCGTGTCTAATTCTCTTCTTTGTTTTTTAAATATTAATTTATCCTTCTACGTTGTCTGGCGTTGGATGTGCTTTTAGATATTGTGATGGATGTCCTCTCACGACCATCAGTGTTGGGAGTTAGAATAAAAATTTGCTATAATCAAAACGAATCTATTTTATTTTTCTATCAACCAATTCAAATAGCCCAGGGCAGAAATTGTACCTTGAATCACTAACTTTTGGAACGTTTTGGTAATATATGTACGTTCTGAAAAATCGTAATTACGTTCTCAGCTATTCGACCCGTGGTCGTTATTATTCAAATATATCTTATTGACTAAATCTTCCATTAACAATCTTTAAACATTAAACAATTAATAGTCTAGCCACTCTCGACTAGCTTTACATTTCTTTACGTTAATCACTAACTTCTATCATCTAAGTCATAGGTTCTCAACGTGGGCGATAACGCCCCCTTGTGGGCGTTTGAGGCTTTCGGGGGCGTTGAGATGGCCCGGAGGGGCTTGGGCAGATTAACCAAAAAATACTAAAAAAACACGCTGATTATATACTAACAAAAGTAAACTTTAATACTGTTTGCTTATGCTGATTGTATGTATTTAAATCATTCCTTATCACATGTACGAAAATTCACATATTTCGGTAGTATGGGAAGTGGATGAAAATTAAAAAAAAAAAAAAGATTACATTACATTCAGACGTACATTAAATTGAATGATAGAGCGCATTTTAATTTCTTTGGTGCTCGTGTTGTCTTTGTCTGTGAGCAGTAGGAAATATATTTCGTCCACTGCATTTCATTACGTATATTATCCAAGAAACGTATTTAAATATGTTAACCTGGAATTAAAGTGATTTTTTAAAGGCTGAAACTGTCACTTTATATTTATTTTGAAAGTAATAGTTTATTATGAATTACTTCGTGTCATCAAAACCCCTGCCTGTCCTTATAACAGGTAATCTAAAAATATTTTATTCCACGCTTTTAAATTAAGATTCCAACAATATCCTACCTATGACTAAAATATATAATAATACACATTTAAATATATTTGTGGCAATAGATATTTCAGATTCCCAAGTAAAGAAAGTGGGACTTTAGAAAAAAAATGAAATTAAAAAAATATATTCTCTTAGTAATAGGATATATTTAAAAACTTAATTCTTGTTTTCACCAGTACTATGTACACTCTAATTTCTCTAGAGTGAGAGGGGGCGGTATAGAAATATTCACTAAAAAGGGGGCGGTGTCAAAATATTCATTATAAAAGGGGGCGATATCGAAGTATTTATTAGAAAACCAGTTCAAAAAAGGTTGGAAACCTATGATCTAAGTCATAACCTCTCTCCCCCTCGAACCTAAAAGTTGATGCTTAAATATAAACATTGTGTGATTTACGTAAACCGCATCTTCTTCTTCGGGAGAAAGTTTTCAATAGAATAGTAATTAAAGAAATAGTTTTTCGCCAAGGGGATTAGTAGGAGGTTCGCGAATAGCTTCGTTACAATATCACTGGAAATGAGCTACAAAATACTTTTTTACAACATAACAGCGTTACCTTTGATGGGAATATTGATTTTTCATACAGTGCATGAATAGTTGAAATCCCACACATCGCATTTAAGTCAGAATTTAATTCTTTGTTAATCTTTTTTTCAGATTAGCCCAATTACGTATAGTTACACAAATCTACATATTTTAATTACCTATATATCTTATAAATTCATCCAATACGTAGATATTTTGTTATAATAATGAATATATTGGATGAATATACAACACTATGTCAAATCGAAAAATAACATTATGAATACGAGTAGAAATATGTAAGCAAACTTTAAATCGCCTGATTTTTGAAAAGACTGATAAGTCCAAAACCCTTAAAGAATTTATATTGCGAATAAAGTAGCATATCAAAAACATAGTATTGAAGGCAATGTTTATATATATAGTCAACTCTCGATTATATACGAAGTTGAAGGGACCATTAAAAATCTTCGAATTATCAAGAGGGTAGAAAAAAGCTCCCAAAATACACGAAAAGAAATTTTTTTAACACACTTAAATTTGAAACTATGTAATAAAACAACAATTGTACATATTTTACAGTATACATATCATACAGAAGTTAAAATTCCTGTATTAAAAATACATTTATGTATTAAAAACTATTAAAACAGAGTACAAATTATTCACATAATTAATTTTTTTTGACGAAAATATCGGTTACCTTTTTTTATTTTATGGCATTCAATCTAACTTTGTCAATATATTTTCTAGAACAAATGGAGCTTAAAAATGTCCGCATCAACATGATTTTGAAGGGAAAAGTTGCTTAGTTTAGTGACACATTTTTTTTTAGCTTCTGTCAGAGTTATCGGAGCCAGTCAACCCCGATTGTCATCAAAGGGGCTACGTTGCAGGGAAAACAGCAAAGAAAATACAACTCAAAACATGTAAGCTCCAACTTGTTTGCTACAGGACTCTGTATGATAGTGAACGTTTAGATTGTCAAGAGTTTTATTAGATCCCTTCGAATTATCGAGGGTAAAAAATTCTGGTCAGCCGCAGATTTAACTTCGAAAAATTGAGTATACCAAAACGTATTGTTTTAGTTCGAAATATCAAGAGTGTTTCTAGGGGCTAAGCATATACTTCGAAATAGCGAGAGGTTTGTATTATCGAACGTTTGAATTACAGAGAGTCAACTGTTCTTACGCATAAATGCTTACAAATAAATAATACTTACATAAGATTTAATAAGACTTATATATATAAATACTTACAAATGTTTATATATACTTATGCATTAATAAATGGTCTAGGTCAGAGGTTCACAAATATTTTTGTCTCATAGACCCCTTGCCCCTTAGTTCAGGTACTTACCTAATATTGAATTTTTGCAAATTTATAAACTTAAATGTCTTTTTGACAGCTGGTACTACTACTTACTTTAAAAGAATTAAATTTCTAACCGTAGTGAAGCATAGCGTTTAAAACTTAAGAAGCACATGTTAATGAATTAAATTTAAATTTAATTAATACATAAAGCAACTGTTGCATAAAATAAGTGAACAAAAAACAAATGCTTTTAATGAGAGGGATGAATCTGGAACTTCAATATCAAATTTTAAATATTTAATATCAATTTAGTCAGGCTCTAAATCTCCTTTACTAGCAATTGTCCAGTCCCCCCCCCCTTTTGTATCTTTTTCTTTATCTTTCTTTCTTTTTTTTTTAGGTTGGCAAACTCACTGAAATTCACTAGGAAAAGCAATTAAAAACTTTCTCAGGTTATTCCGTAATTCGCAACAAATAATAGGTATGCCTTTTTAAAGCCAAAATTACTGACATCCATTTCTAAACTTTATTTTAAGATCTTTCTTATGGCATATTCTTATTAGTTCCTATTGTAATAGCGCATTTTTTCCAATGTGACCATATGAATTTATTATCTACTGTGGTTATTTTATTACTATAAAAAAAGCAATCTCAAACTTTGTTTCAGAATTTAACTAAAAGGTACTTAAATGTTGAATTAAAGTTAAAAGTTCAGACCGATTGTCTGTGACAAATTCAGAATTCGCGACGTCGCACAGTGGTCAGTTTTCCCGATCTGGCACACGGAAATTATTTTATAGCTTTGAAGTCTTCATAATTATATCTAATGATCAAAAATCGCAGTAATTAATGCATATTGGTTATTCTCTTTTGTTTTTTACCAAGAAATAAGGTGAATAGGGTCTTAACTAATTAATGTTAAGTTTGAATTTGATCAAGAATAAATGATTGCTGAGGGGAACTAGTTTTTAAACAAGGATCTAAGGATATTAACAGAAGCAGTAATTTGACACATAGGAGAATTTATACAAGAAATGAAGTGGCATGTTAAAAAAATTAAATCTTAACATATTTAAACAAATACAATCAAACATAACAAAGTACATATACAATAAAGGTTAATACGTAGTGTTTAAAAGTAATCGGAACCCTTTAAGCATTTTTTTATTTATGTAATTAAAAATTATATTTTAGCATTTAATATAACGTTTCTATTAAAGAAAATGATTCGAGAAAAAATTTTGCACATATCATTCACAAAATTTTACAAATTTAATTTTGTTTTAAAAATTTGAAAACTTTTTAAATTTTATTCTTTTTGTGCTAATTAATTTTTTTTAATATTTCTAAGGATGTTTTAAACACCTGTAGGGATAGATTTTAGAAAATCTTAATTAATTTTGGAGAAAAAAATAATGAAATGATATAAATGCTAAAATTCAACTAAAATCCTAATATCTCCCACATTTAAAGTTTTTTGCTTCACATAATATCGAAATATTATATTTTTATGAAAAACAAATGATGGAAGAACTAAAATGATAAAATTATTACCCTGGAGAACCGTTAGGTGTCTACCATGCATCAGCTTTATACCTCGCCTTCATTGATATGATGCTATTATGGGTATCAATTTGTTTTAAAACATCTTCCTGAGCTTTGGCTAATCTGCATAAGGTGTGGTAAAAAAGCGCTTGCATTGGAACCTCTGCTGATATTTCATCAATGACGATACCAGGAGGATAACAGTTAATTTTAGACTCTATAAGCTTATTATAGTTAGGCTAAATATCACCTTTTATTTTATTATAATGGCCTTTTGACATTTGGTGTCGGCATAAAGAGCTAAGGCTTGGTCAGTCATTTTTTTCGCCGATTCTGGATGTTGGGTTAAGCATTTTTTCAGGCGAATAGCCGATGAGCAAGCAGTCACTTTTTTCAAGCTTAAGGCAGCATCTCTTTCTCCAGCTGCTTGCATTGACATTCTTGTTGCAAATGCTAGTTCTTGCTTGCTTGCTGAAGCAAGAAGAGGACGTACTCTTTCCCTCTTTGCCGTGGTCTTTCATTCTCCGAATGATTTTGAGGGTCGACCTGGAGTTGATTTGGATGGTATTAATCTTACTATCCCCGACAACCACGCATCATTCAACTTGGAGAAGAACTTTTCATTTCTACGGCACCTCATCCATTTCCCCCCCACAAACAAGCAGAAATTTTAACAATTTTCCAAATTAAAATTGCAGCTGGTCCTCATATTTATCACAGTCCGTTGTAGTCCTAACAAAATTCAAACTTGGAAACGCTTGGGATCCTGCTCGTTTTTCACACATCGAATAATGCACGCCGAGTAATACCATCAGCCAACGCTGAAAAAAAAATCATAACTATGGGAGTTGCAGGAAGTAGCAGCTAAATTTGGTATTAAATTAAAAGTCTATATCTACTCTATGTAACTTAAGTATTACTGTGATCAATCCGTGTCAATCCCAAAAGTTCTAGTCAATTAAACACAAAAATATCAACATACGTTAGTAGGAGTTACATGCTGTGCTAAATGTTATGCTTTTATAATTTTTATTCGAACTTGAACCTAATTTGAAAGTCAAATCAAGAAATTACTTATCCATGGCCTGTATTTTCAAAAAAAAAATCCCGCTAAAATGTGCAAAATCTTTTTCAGACGAAACGATTGAACTTTCGACTGGAAAATGAGGCTCGCAAGTGTTTCTTGTAGAAAGAACAAACCCGATATATACCGAAGGTTGTTGAAAATTTCCATTCGCGTACTGACAAAAAATGTTTACCACATAGCTACGGAACTCAAGAGGACCTTAAATTGTGAGTTGATTTTTATTTCTGCGCAATTTCATTTTTGGGGTTTCCGTGCGCCAGATCGGGAAAACTGACCACTGTGTGTAGTATATTATACTTATATAGCTTAATTCTGGAAAGAAATGCTAAAATGGTCCTTGTCTTAGTAAAATGTATGCTTTCACCTAGAAACCACAAATTAATCTCTCTAAATTTAATAAATAAATTAGTTAAATTGGTTAAATCTAGTTTTCCACTAGATCGAATTTTTTTGAAGATTGAAGTCACGATCTGGCTTAATGAAAGCCACTATCATAGACCCCCATTTACACCTCATAGACCCCTCAAATTATTTTTTCGCTTGCGTGGACCCCTTGCAGGCTGTTATAGACCCCTGGGGGTCTATGTAGACCATTTTGGGAATCACTGGTCTAGGTAGTCGAGTGGTTATGGTCGAGAACCTGTGGCTAGTGCTGTTTCTGTCTAGTCGTGAGTTGGAGTACTTGTGTTAATAAGATCCACCGTGTAAAGGAGTTCTTGAATTTTAAATGTCTTATAGCTCAAAAGATCTAACGTTGGTGTGGTGGGAAAGTTTTGAGAGAGGGGTGTCAGCTTACAGGTGTCATCCTGGTATCCTGACCGGGATTCAAAGATTAAGAAGTCTGTCATCAAGAACCTTCTTGTTGCTTCAGAGTCAAACGTAAAATAAAAGAAATTCAAAATAAAATACCTATAAATAAAATTCTCTTAAAAAGATCTTTTCAGTAGTAGAAGTAAAGTTTGGTTTCGAACCTAAAGCATAAGCAAAATAATGAAAAAATTGTTGAGCTCCTGATAATTTTATTTACGTTTTCCTGAGAACATGCATACAAATAAAGAATTTTAATATTTAAAAAAAAACATATTCATTTCAGTGTTGTTCACTGAAGATAATATAGAAAAATTACATTATTTTTACGATAACTTACAGGTAATAAATTTAAAAATTTCGCTTTCGAGAAGCATATATTTCTAGAATTCTACCATAATATTGTCACCCCTTAACGAATTCTTCTTGTCATGTCTTGAGCAAAAGTATCCAGGTTTATTTCACTAGTTTTAGACATGGACTCAGACATTAATCGTCATGTTGTGTTTGATAGGGGCTTTAGATAAGTCTCCATATAATTATCTGTGGGAAGAGATTTTAATAACTTAAGCTCTCACAGAGAGATCTCAATATAAATGGAATTTCTAACTGTTGTTTTGTTGCTTAAGCACAGTCAGTTGTGGTTCGGGGAATTAAAAATTTCGAATTTTCTTCATAGAAATGAGAATACAATTCTACATAAAATTCTTAAAACTTCTTTTATTGTAAATTTTTTTTCTAACTTAGACTTCAGGTTTGTCGAGTAAAAATTAATAAACCTCGTACAAATATAAATTCTAATATAGCAATTTGTGACAAAAAACAACAAAAAATCATCGAATGAATATCGAGTTAAGCCAGTCCTTTTGCTTTAATTTTTCATCTTAAAAATTAAAATAAATAGTAGTTTCTAAGAAAAGGTGTGTAACACGTTCTTTTATTTGGTTAAATAACTTACGGGATAGATCCATTGTAATATCATTCAGTATCTAGTCACACAAGCAATTTTTTTATTTTATTTAAGTCAAATTATACTTATTAAACACACACACAGTCATAAGAAAGCTTTTTCGAAAGATACACTAAGCCACGGTTGACTAGTGGCTTTGGTCACGAACTTTTGACTGGCGTGTGGCGAGTTCGAGTACTGGTGCCACGATAGACTAGTGGTTTTGGTCATGAACTCATGACTGGGGTGTCGCGAGTTCGAGTACTGGTGCCACGGTAGACTAGTGGTTTGGGTCATTAACTCATGAATGTGGTGTCGCGTGTTCGAGTACTGGATCCACTGTAGACCCGCCGTGTAGAGAGGCCGATGCACTTGAAATCTGTTTAGGCTCAGTGTCCTCCTGTTGGTATGTTGACATTTTCAGGAGAGGGCGGTACCAGCTCAGTTGTTGTCCACGTTACTTGACCGAGGTCCATCGCTGATAGCCCTTGTGTTACTTTTTAGTGTGACGAAAATAAAACTCACTTTAAAGGTAGAAGGAAAAGTAAAGACAGATTTTTTTGTGTTAAATATTTAATGAGTTAAAAAAATAATGTAGAACTTGAGTCATACATTTATATTTTGCTTAGAAATTGCAATTAACAGAAAAATAAACTTCGTAATGAATCCACTCATAGATATAACAGAACACTGCATTTCCCTTTTTATTGATTCACACCAAGTGAGTGATAAAAATACTAAAGAGTTATGTAGAGTTTAATTTTAGACGAGAATATATATGTGTAACATAAAAAAGTGGCTGCTTTTTAATTATTCAGTTAAGTTTTTTATATATATGACTAAATATTCTCTTTTACTTATTTATTTTTCAGAAAAACCGAGTTTACGTAGAAGATCTAAAATCATTTAAGTCGGTTCTAAATATTATTTTATGCAATATTTCAAAATTCTGGATATCGATACTTTATTTCGCTTTTGTTACATTTTACTTTTTTCCACGATTAAACATTATTTCTTTTAAATTCGTCAAATTTCAGTTCAATGTTTCAATTCAACGCGAAATATTTTCTCTCAAGACATAAGGGCATAAAATAAGAGGAAAGATTCGATAAATAAATTATTTTTAAAAATAAGAGTTTATAAATAGAAACTTTTTAGGCAACAACTACAATATAATTATATAAATAACATGTATGCAATTATTACACAGATAAATATTATGAGAAACAAAAAATAAAAATGTGACATGATCGCTACATAGTTGGAAGACGACTATAAATTTACACAATTCACATATTTTTGTTTCAAATCAAAGAATAAAAATAGAAGAGATACATAGTGTACATTTGGATATGAATAAATGTAACACTAAATATTTTTAATATTTATATTACAAAATCTCATATATCATCTTATGGGGTCCGAGGAATCATTAATAATTCATGGGGAATGAATGAGTAGACCGAAAGGGAATTATGCATTCTGCTCATTCATCATAGAATGAGAGAGTTAAAGCAGATTTTTATTTGAATGTAATGCAGAATTTATTGTAGTAGAAAACTCAGAAGAATTCTTTCGTTTAAAAAATCAAAAACTTTTATTGAGTTTGCTGTTTATGCATGTCTCGTAAGTTTCATTTATATAATAGGATATTTATATATTATATTCGAAACAATATATATATATATATAAAGTCATATGAACTCTTTAGTATTGGCGTTTCTGTGACTTTATAATCGTACTGTTGTTAAGCTTTTGATAATAACAGCAATTGCAAGTCTATCAATATTTAAGGAATAAGGACATTTTCATTGTAAACAAAAAACTTATCTTTGCTTCAGTCAAAAATATAATTCATTCAAGCAACTTTTAAGAAAGACTACGAAGAATCTAATAACACGACAATTATAACACACACACACACACACACACAAACACACACGTGTGTATAGATCAGTGATTCCTAAAGTGGTCTATATCGACCCCCAGGGCTCTACGATTTCCTGCAAGAGGTCTATGTCAGCAGGAGAAAAAGTTCTGGGTCCATAAGGTGTAAATGGGAGTCTAGGATTGTGACACTCATTTAACTAGTTTGTAGCTTTAATTTTAGCTTTCATTAAATGGCATAAATATTTCTTATATATTATACAGGGATGTTATTTATTTACTTAATATTTTATTAAATATAAACATATCTATCTTTCTCGAATTATAGAATATCGTGTGAAAGTTGCTTTTCTAGTGAAAGGAAATTTCATCGTGGTTGCCAATCTTCAAAAATAAATAAATAATAAAATAAAATAAAAATACTGGAAACAACTAAGTGAGGAAATTTAGGATTCAACCTAACACAAAATTGATGGTCAATGTTGAAAATTTGTTAAAAAGAATCAGATTCATCCGTTCCATAAAAACCATTTGTTTGTTGCTCAGTTATTTTGTGTAACTGGTACTAAATTTTTTATTTAGTTAATAAATGTTTAAAATTAAAATGTGTTTGTTTCTTGAATTTTTCACACTACACTTCACTACAGTTAAAAATTTAAATCTTTTAAAGTAAGTAGCTTTATACCAGCTTTCAAAAACACATTAATAACTAATTTACTATTGAATTAAATTTAATTTGCAAAAATTTTATATTAAGTAATCAGGGGTCTACCCCCAAACGGAAATCATGGCAAGGGGGTCTACGAGACAAAAAAGCTTGGGAAACTGGTATAGATAGAGAGAGAGAGAGGAATGTACTTTCTAAGCAGACCAGAACTAATAAACAAACACAGACTCAACAAATAAAAATAAATCTATTGTATTGGTCCAAATACACATTTATATAGAATAAGACTATATAGAATAAGGAAATACATGAAACCCACGTATTCCATCATTCCAGTAAATATATATATGTATATTTACTTGGTTATTGGTTTTTAGCACTAGCGTCTCGTAAATAGACTTTGTTCACTTTTTGTTCTTTCTTGTCAAGTGTGCTCTACGTGTTATATTAATAGATTGATACTTGTAATAACTGTCGCTTTTTTGGTATAAGATTTTCAAGTGGCTTACGTTCAACTACAAGATGTTCTCCCTATTTTTAATTAAATTCTTGATGTGTGAAAAATCAAACCTACTCTGTTTTGCAATATTTGTCTAATAATTCAACTTATGTAACTATAAGTATGTAAGGGAGACCAAAGCAAGTTGACAATGTTACAGATAATAATTTTTAATGCGTTCACTTTTTGAGTCATCTTTTCCCATGTATTGGTAGAATGGCTTTTTATTGTAGTGTACCCAGTTTATTTTTTTAAATTTTAATATAATCTTAATTCATCAGTTATTAAACTGATTCTCTGATACCCTACTGTCAAGATTGAATCTCGGCAAGGGTGTCGTAATGTTCGTTGTTTTAACATACTGCTTTTTTTCTCTACGTTTGTATTCGGCAGCTGGTAATACTAATTCATATCTTATATTTTTCCCGGAATTGTATTACATTTGTTCATCTGATTAAATGTATTGATCATCCGTGCTTGACGTGGTTATTTTTTTTTTGTCTTTTCTTTTAATGGTATATTACTTAGAAATCCTAGAACTCAATACTGATTCCAGTCGAAATAATTATTTATTGAAATAACTTAACTGTAGAATTCATACAAGAATACAAATGTATTTAAAAATTATCGTATTACTAAACTCGAAACAATCGTGAGTGCTTACAATAGACACATGATAGATTATGAGTGAAAATGTAAGCGGAAATATACACAAATCAATCACACAAGCTCTCTGAATTTGAAAAGTATGCGAAAATAGGTTCTGTTGATGATTTAGATACGAGTATGAGAAATGCTTATGTGAAATAGATATCTAAATTGATACAGAGGAAATAAGAACGAATTCGTATACTCAGAAGTAAAAAGCAATTCTTTAGAGTTTACATTTGTGTAGAAAATGTGCAGAATTATGTATGGGAAAAATATATGCATAAATCGTAATGGAGGTTTAATGAATTTTATAAGTACATATGAATTTTGCATAGCTTCTTGGTTTGTTTTTATTAAGATCACATTATAATTACATCTGTATTATTGATAATGTGCCACACCATTTCAAATCTTAATATGTAAGCAAATGCAATTTTTAAAAAAAAAATAATAGCGACAATACATCGATAATATTTGTTTAAATTAATTTTCTTTTTATAAACGCTCGAGGTCAACGAAATTTGCGAGGAGTTTTGATTATTGAATTTTTAAGTATCCAAAATCATATTGTGTACAAACCTTAACCCAATCCATAAACCATCGTGTGAGGTTCCTCATTGCTTATATTACGTTATTTTGTAAGATCCTTCTCTGTTCTATCGATTCTACTTCTTGCAATCAGTCTGAGTTCATTTTCCAAAGCTTATGCATATAGATTGCGATTTGTAATGTGAACTGCTTTATATATATTAATTTTTTCTAAATCTGTTGGGGAGAACTCTTAGAAGATAGATTAAAGAAGAAAGAAATTTCTTGAGTTGAGATGAGTGATGTAAACTGTATTAAAGTTCTATTGTATTGCTGTTGACGACGATAAAGGTATGTCGAGTCTGGATTTAAGGTTTGAAATCGGCTAAGTTTGGTGTGATAGTTGTGAAGACGGCGAGAACAATGTTCTACAACAGGCATCACCAACCTTTTAGTTGGGATGTGCAAACCAATCTACCAATGTTATTCAGTGTGCCACACAACGGAACATTTTTGAAACAATTCGATTCACGCGATAATGTATGCAGAGAGTTAAGAGAATAGAGATCAATAATATAGGTTTACTCTGTTGTGTTATATATTAATTTTGATTCATTTACAAATATTTCTCAACATAAAAATAAGCAGCATAAAATATAACTATCACTTCACAACAAAAATAAAGAAATAAAATTGTGCATATATATTATGTATCTTTAAACATATTTATTGAATAAGAAATACACAACGTAAAATATAAGTATTTTCCCCTTCATTACAGTTAAATAAAAAAAATAATAATTTTAAAGCGAACATAGTGCTTTCACCTCTTTACTTTTATATCACAAAATCAGGGGTATAATGTGTGACTTTCAATTTGACACGATTCTGAGAATTAAGTTGTTAAACAATTTCTTTGCGGACTCGAAATATTTTTCATATGAGGAAAGAAATTTTACTTATAGATATGACGAACCAAAAGGGGATAACATAGCACATGTAATTTTCTCTCATCAAACAATTAAATCTCTTCAGCAATGGTACTCAATAATTTACAAAATAGCTATAAATTTATCTTACGAGTTATCTCTTTTACAGATTTTTTCATAATTCCGTTACTGTCCATAACTCTGAAGAAGTTTGTCAAATAAGGTCCATTACAAATTTATCAATTTCCATCCACTCAAAAATTGACTAATTTGTAGAGAAGTGCAGAGTGCCTCTGAGAATTGTACCGCTGGCCATGGGTTGCCGTTCCCTGTTCTACAATAATGGTAATTCAAACTCCCTTTTAGCCAAAAATTTGTTTTCAAATATGTTTTCTCTCGATCATGCGCTCAACTCTAATAAGGACATTATCTTGATACTGACAGACAGCGGAAGCTCCATCCAATATCTGAAGAATTAGCCAAAGATCATGGACAGCACTGGTCTAGTTATTATATCCAAATTAGCTAGACTTAATCAGAGGAAACAAGTGTGTCTTCAGTGGATACCATCGTATGTGGGTGTGCCTGGGAACGAGGCAGCTGATGAGCTGGCTGGTAGGGGTTGTGATCTCCCTAACCTTAGTTCCTCTGTTTCGAGCCATTCTGAAATTCATTCCCTCCACAAAGCTAATATGAATCTGACTTGGCGAAAACCTAGTGCTCACCACTGGTACGCAGCTAAGAGTCCTGGTTTACCATTACAGTGCAGGAGATCCAGAGCTCTTCAAACAGCCTTGGCGCGCTTTAAAAGAGGTCTCCTGCATGGTATGACCTTTAAGCAGGGGTAAAGTCTTTCTTTACTTGTCCCTGCTCTCTCCCTGCTTCTCCTTCTCACCTTCTGGACTGCTGGCACATTTCCCTGGGACAGCTGTTTGGAGATCAAGACCTGCTTGGTGATATTCTTATGCGGAAAGGTCAAATGGACTTGGTGTAGGCTTTCGTGCTCCAAGGGAATTTGAAACAACAACAACATAATGTCATCACCAACGTAGTAACTTTTTTGTAAGTTATCTAATATCTTATCAAAAATTAGAGATAATAGTACCTTAAATGAATTGATTCCCAATAGTGCATTTAAACAGTTAAGCACTTTCTAAGATGCAGAAAAATCAAGCTTTGTATTAAAATTAGGGTACCTAAAAGTTTTAAGTTGGTAATTCTATACGAGATTCACTAAATTCAAAATAAAGGACAGCCTGTAGCGGAATTTAATTTAATAACTTATCAAAACCATGGTAAATATACCCTTACCACCAAATTCGTCAATCTAGTCTCTTTATAAGTCATTTTCATCAGTCTTATTTATAATTTACCTTACTTATTAAAGTATTCTCGAAACATATTCCATAAATTTGTTGTGTTTACTATGTATTGATCTCTGTTTTCATAAATTTCGGGAAAAATATGTAGAAATTCTTAATTTCATCATCATCATCTAAGAATACAAAATATTTATAATTCCCTATTCAATTTGATGTTAGTAGATTTACAAAATATATTCAAGAAATTTCGTGTGGGGAGAGGTAAAAGGAAATGCACTTAGTGGGTTGTCTGGTAAACGTATTTCCATTTAAAAAGAGGTCTTAAAATCTAAATAATTTTCCCTAATAAGCTAAAGTAATTCATTTTCTTTAAAAAATCTCGTCCCCAAAAATATTTTAATGTACCATCGCTAGAAGAAATAGCCCGATAAAGGGTTAATATATCAACAAAACAAAACGAAAATGATTTGATTATTTTCAGATATCAAATTCGGGCGTAATCAGAGACCGTTTCGAGAATTTTTCTAATACAACATTAACATAACAAAATAAAACATTTGAATTAATTCATGGATCTCAAAATGCGAGTCTTTGGTTGACTCATTATGCATGAGTTAATACGCAGGTGTGTCAATTCTCGCAAATCTTTTCCAATGTGCACTGTTCTTCACGCTAGGTTGTCCCCTTTGTGGGAGAAATCTAGAAGTCAGAATAAATTCTTTAAGTAAGAAAGCGAAAGTGCACTTGACATATTTAGATGGCCGTATTGGGCAGAAACCAACACGTTAGTAGTGTATTTATGTGAAATATATAGAATCAAAATAAATTCTTATGAAAAAGAGCAAATGAATATTACATAATTCTTCCCTTGAATTTATATTTAAAAAGAATTAAAAATATTGAATTTTATGAAAGGGGTTAAGAAATTATCGTGAGTGAATGTAGTAATATCATATTTATTCAGCAACTGAGATATGTTAAATAAAAACCTATTAAACGATAACGATTTATTTTATAAAAGCAAATAATCCTACATTAAAAAAATCTCTTAACTTCAAGCTTGATAACGTATAATTTCAATGACTTGTGGCCTCATTGGATTAAATGAGTAACTTTACCATTAATTCTCGCGAAGGGATAGTTGGAATAACTAGAGATTGGAAGCTGGATTCAAATTTGACTACTTCCAATAACTAACCATTAGTCAACTAGTCTATATTGGTTAGAAATAACTAGTCTATAGGGTTAGAAATGCAATTTAAGTAATAGTCTTTATACATAAGAATCTTACAATAAATGAAAAATTCACAGGTGTAATATATTTCTATTTATTCTCCAATAAAATCTGTGCGTGCTAAAAACCAAAGAATTTTCTTTTTTGTCACCCTCACGTTTAAAGACCTATACAAAGAGCGACCATTCCGCAGATGCAGAGAATAGAGCCAAACAAAAATCCAACAACAACAGCAGCCAGTTACTAACTACAACGAGATTATTGGATGGGATTTAGTCAGCATATGTGTCAATATTCAATCTTCGAGCTGCATGTGTATGGGAAAGTTATATTTTTGCCTTAATTAACTAAAATTCTCCCAACTGGAAATCCTTCCTGGGCACCAAAAGGAAAAATTATAAGTCCAAGAGAATGTGTGAAGATCTACTGGGTAATAATAACAAAAATAAAGATTTATAGATAGACCACCACGAGAAGAACTTTGCCCCCCCCTCCCCCCATTCCGTGTGACTTTATTACTACGTATTTTCGACAAGCGTGGAATAACGCATCTGTTTACCAAGTTGCATCTAATGCTCTATTGTTATTACACAAATGATCCCAGCCCGCCATCTAAATAATGTTGCCACGTTACAGTTAAATGCGATTCTACGCACCTTTCTTTCCCCCCTAAACTCTGTCTTAGAATCTACTGCCGAGAGCACTTTTTTCTCTACTTATTTCGCTTTTTAACAAATCTTCAAGAGCTAAAACCTCACCAAATGGCAGGATTATAGATACTGCTGTTAGCAGCCCCTTTAGGGTGCTCTTTATTTCTCCTTGAAAAGAAATGGACTCGTTTACAGAGGATGTGGAGTCAGGATTATTCTTTTCTTCATTTCAATCCGTGCTAAGCTTTCTTAGGCAAACTTCTGAAACAAGGAATATAAAGAATATACGAGATTTTTTTTCACAATAAGAAGTTGTTTGAACCATAAAGACATATTTTTATGCGCAAAAAGAAAAACCGGCTTACAAAATAAATAGCTACAAATTATAACTTAAAAGCAAAATGATCAAATATAAGTCAGAAACATATATTTACTTTGTCGAGAACTCTCGCCCGCGGAAGTGAAAGAGTTTACCAAAGGATGAGACATCTTAAAATATGCACATATGACTATCTGATCATTATTTAAATTTGACCTAAGCTATGAGAGCCGTCATATAAAAAACTAATTTAAATATCTAGAATATAAATTAGGCATCATCAATCACATCCATAATAATAAGCGTCCCAGAATGGCCCGTCGGGTCCATACAACTAGAACCACGGCAATATCCACTATGAACTTTTCTATCTCCGTAGTCTCCGATGACAACAATCACAATCTCCTTCTCACTTCCCTCTTTACTTGACTTTAAAAAGCAATTCTCATTAACATAAATGGCCCGGTTCCTTTACCAGAAAGCAATTTTAGAATCATTTTATATCCTAAAATAATTTACCCTAGAGGATTAGTAAGAATTGCGAATAGAACCAGTTACAACTTGAGTAAAAAACGATTTATGATTACGATTACGATTTATTGGATACAGTGGTATGTCGTACAACCTCGAAAACCTTACATTGCGGGGGGCGGGGCAGGACTCTAGGTGGACCCAAAGCCTGACTGATACCAAATACGTTCCCTTTGTAAGATCCGGCTTGGGGCTCAAAATCTGACTTTGCAGGGGGTGGGCTATCATTCTCCATTACGCTACTGATTGAATGGTATACATTTACTTTTTTAAAACTAAAAACCCTTAGTTTTGAGAATCGATATGATACAATTTCCCTAATTTATTGACAAGTAAGAATTTTTTCAAGTATTAAAACGCATTTATATACGAAGAATAAAAAGGTCTTTTGTATGTTATGTCTCACTGGACTTATGATGTGGAGAATAATGCACTACTAAAGAGCTCTTCTCGTTATTTTACTGTTACTCAAAATTTAGTGGTCAGTCATTAATAGTCTATTACGTAGGTTTAGTGTGATGTCAAATTATCAAAACAAATTCATTAGTCATATTTTTGTCAAAAGAAAGCTTATATATAATACAAGTGATTGATGTTTTCTAAACATGAGATTGAATTTTGTGAGTGTTTTTTTTTTAAATATAGATAGTATAACAATAAATCTTATAATTGAAAAGACGAAAAACTATAATACAACTTTGTTTGTTAAATCTAGAGTTTTACCTGATTTTATTTTTATTTAATTCCTATCAAGTTCTTTTTTTATCTCAGTAAAGAATTCGTTAAAAAAATCTAAAGTTGAACTATTTTGTTTTCAAAATCAAAATAGTTAAAAGTACTAAAAAAACTTTCCTATCGAATAAAACTATCATTCGCGTGATTCATTCATTTAATTCAAATACTATACGTGATATCACGTTCAGATAATATACGTGTTCGATTTATATATTCATTGTGAGCAATCTTGCCCAAAAAGTGATAAATCAGTTGCTGAATGGCGCAGAAATATGGTGATTAATTTTCATTAAAGAGTTACCAATATATAACATAAAAAGATAAAAAGAATTACATCAACATGTAACGTAAAAGGAAAAGAAAGTGACTTCAAAATATAACGTACACTATACACAAAATAATCAAAATAAATAAAGTTCAGTGAACTTTAATCTTGGATAATTTTTATATAATTTAGAAAAATTTTCAAGAGCTCGTCAAGTGATAAGTAAATTGTGAAAAAAACCAAATTTATCCCCAAAATCAAATTAAGATTATTGCAATAGTAATTCCACTTTTCGAGTACATTATAAATTGGTAGTTCTTTATTAGAAGTGTATTATATATAAGTTGGTAACGTGTCAGTCATATATGTTGTAACCAGTAGCGTACAGAGGAATTTTTCAAAAGGGGGGGAGGGGTCCAGGTTCGAAAGTCCACTATTCTCGTACCATACTTCAATATGCCACCCAACATATTCTTTTGATTTTGTTGAATTGTGAGAACAAAAAACAGTAAAAAATTAATTGATGAATAAATAATTAGCATTAGTTAATAAATTAATTATTAATAACAAATACTTGATTAAATTTTACGTACTATGTACATAGGATTATAATCAATCAGAAAACGAATCAAGGGCTTTGGGGGTCCGGGATCCCCCCCCCCTTGTAGGCGCCACTGGTTTTAACATTATAAGCCAGAAAGAGGTGGCATTCTTCTTCTTTGATCAGTTGCACTTCACATACAACTTAAAACACTATCACTTTCTTCCTTACTGGACACGGTAATTTTAAAGTGTACCTAAACTGATTTAACCAGCGCCCTTGCAAACTTTGTGATTGCAATGTTGGTGGTGAGCAAAGTGTTGAACATCTTATCCTTTTTTGCTTAAAATTTAAGAATGAAAGAAAACGCCTAAAGGTTAAGCTGCATGCTCTTAAAATCTACTGGGCTCCTATTTTTTTTTCCCAGCTAGTTTCAAGTAAAACTTCCTTTTCACATTATTTTGTAACTTCATTGATTTGATTTAGTAATTTTTTCAGTGCTTTGATTTTATGACATCATTGCATTGGTTTTGTTACTAAATTGTTTTATTTTGTAATGTATTTGTTTCTCGTTATAACTTATTTGTTTTGTTACTTAATTCTTTCGTAACTTTTTTTTGTTATATAATTATTTCGTATTTTTTTATTTATTATTTATTTTATTTTGTTTTGTTTCTCTTATTTCTGCAAACCCCGTGGGGTTCTTGGGGTTATCGGGAATTATTTTATCTGTCTTCAATGAAAAAAAAAAGTAATAAAACTAAAAAATTTACACCGAACTATTTTTATACACTTCGAAGTTACACGGTTATATAAAAAAGTATACCTTTTTTGAAAAATTTATTTGATCTAAAACATTTTCTAAACCATTAACTGGGCCATAATTATGTACAAGATCATGAGCGGTTGAAAAAAGATTGCAATCTTCGGTACTAACGTTTCACAAAAATGCACGTTTCTACCACACTGGAAAAATTAGGCAGTACTGCTAAAAATGTAGTAGTTACTTTATTTTCCAGCGGTTCTTAAACTTTCGATCCCCACGGTCTCCTTTTAATTATAAACCTGACGTTGCGGACCCCCAAGATTTTGAACACCCTCAATGAATTTATATTCTTGATTGAGAAATATACATGTTCCAGTTGTTTTCCATTAGCGGCAAAGTAATCTAGGCTAAGATGGCATATCTTTAAAATTTTTGTAAGAGACCTTTCTGAGTCTGTAAAAGAGGGAAATCTTAACATTAAATGAAAGATATTCGTGAACCCCTAGTAAAGCGCTGGGGACTCCTGGGGAAGGGGGGGGGGTGTCGGACCCCAGTTTAAGAACTGTTGTCTTATTCGATAACTCGATGTTTAGCAGAAGATCAAAAGCTGTTTAACGAACTTACAAAATACTAAATGTTCAACTGTGTTTAACATATTTTTAATAAAAGATTCGACATCACAAGACCTGTTGGAAAGCTGCCTGGTTGTTCTTAACAGTAATACCGGACGAAAGTTTAAATTAAAGAGCTTGATGGACGTGGGTATCTCTAGTGACGATAGCAACTGTGATACAGGCCGTCGCAGAAAGGTGCAGTTATTTAATATTGAAGAATAATTATGTAACTAAATATTTTTTATTTCTATTTTTATATTTGGGTTTTCTATTTTAAAATTTAGTTTAACAGCTTTGTTTCTTGTGTGTACTAGATAGTTTTATTGAAGAAATATCTATGATTTCAAGCTTTACTATTCAATAAAATCCCATTCGAATGTACATCCGAACCTTTGCAGTTTTCCTCATTTTTAAACTTCATCTCACACGGTTTTCGGATAACATGCCGTGTACCCCCAAATTTATGATAAGACGCTTATCTTTTTTACACGTTTTTTACATGAATTTCTGTGAAACTTTTCTACCGTGTAAAAAAGGAATTCAGCGTACATACACATTTGAAGGATATTAATTTGACACAGTTAGCTCTAGATGTATCACTGCTTCTAAGCTGATTAGTAGCATTGGATCTCGCGATTTTGGCCATAAAAAGGCAACAAGGTATTAGGATCTGATACCACAACACTGGGTCAAGTTATATTTAATGTGTTCTTCAACTCCCGTTTTTCCACTCAACTTTTCTCTGGTGGAATGGGATCACGAAACTACGATTCTCTTAAAACAAAGTTAACTGACTAACGTTCTGTTTCGGCCAAAAATTAAGATTTTTAGAAACGAGTGGAAAAAATCTACTTTAAATTAATATAACTCTATAGTATGGTAATCTGATGATAGAACTCGCAATTTTGATTCTCAGAGTCGATTGAAAAGGAGGTACTTGAAAGTTACTCTACTTCCTTCTTCTAGTTTTCATACTACCGTAAACTTTGAAGTATAGTTCAGTTTAACCTGCACCATACGACACTCTCTCTCTCTCTCTCTTTGGAACAAGGCTCAAACCCAATATATGCTAGCATTTAGGACAGCGATTCTCAAACTGTGGGGTGCACCCTCTCCCTAGGTCGCATGATAATCTTATATGGGTAGCGCGAGCATATCGAAAATAAGGGTTTATTTAAAAAAAATATTAATTTATTGAAAGGAATAAAAACGAAATACATTCTGACTTAATAAAAAATGAACGAAACGTTTACACAGTGATATAATAAGCTTATAAATGTACAGTACTGCACAATGTATTTGATAATTAACTTACTAATACTAAATTAAGAAAAAGTTTAATAACTACAAGGCTTGTCATGTAGAGCAAAGTTCGGTTAAAAATAAGGCAATTACCACTCTCAATTCTTTTTCTATATTTAGCTGAGATCTATATGGATGTATCCCCTCAGGGGGCTCACCTTCTTTAGGTGAGTACGGGTGTCACAATCCCGAGGTGCCCTAGTGATCTTTTCCTTTTCCCACGGGGTTTACTGTCTTTGGTAAACATGGGCTTCACGAACCCGGGGTATCCTAGTGATTCTTCTCTATTTTCGACCCTCTTTCTTATCATTCAATTCTTTCTTTCTTTCTCTTTCCGTCTAGACCACAGATATTAAAACAAATGTTTGGCGCAGTATAGCCGAAATCGGCTCTTGCGCCAATAAACCCCAAAATCACTCACTATATAGATGTATCAGGAAATAAATATTTAATTTAATTAAAAATATTTTGAAATCTGTTCCAATTTAAAAATTAGAAAGGAAAAGTAACAGAATACTTATTTTATTACTTGAAAGTAACATTACAAAATTTATTACTTATGATAATTTGTAAGGTTTATAATTAAGATCGTATAACAGCTTTAGCGTCAAAGTACATTATTGCATTCAAAACATTGTTATTGTACAGGGGGTGGGGCATGAGGAAAATTATGATTAAAAATTAGGTCTCCAATATTGAAAGTTTGAGAAATACTGCTGTAAGCCTTCGATCAATTAATCAGATTAATGCAGTCCAAAGAGAGATTCCTCAACAGTGATGTGGTTAATCCGGTATATATATATATATATATAAGTTGCACTACTCAGCTTTCCGACTTCAGTTTCTTGTCACTCAGTCATGAACCGAAAATAAGATATCTTAATCACTATTCTTCCAAGTCGGTGTACTGCGAACACAGCTGCAAAGCGCATCGAACGGTGGCTTCAAAATGATGTCTTTCACAACATTCAATTCTTATGGATGTAGAGCCGAAACAACACGAGAGAATTTTGTGATCATCTGTGAACCCATTTTTGATCCAGATTTTATAATTTACAAAAAAAGGTGGAGCTTTAACGTCCACCGTGTGATTTTTCCAAATTCTCATCGTGAGACAAAATGATTTATAATAATAATAATAAATTCTTAGTAACAGGGTTTGTAAAGGTCCACAAGGTCACCAATTTTGAGTGGTCTGATCATCCCAGTTTATTGTTGAAACTTAAAACAGTAGATTTCGGTAAATATTGCACCGGTTAAGCTTGCGATGTTTATTCGGCTGTAACCAAGGCTGACTTGAATTCCTGTTTATCTCATTCCCTTTTACCGAATAGTGTTTAGTTGTACGGGAACTTTTTTCTCTCTTTATATAAATGTATCAAATACAGTAGTTAAATTACTAATAGAAATTCAGATTATATAATAAAACACTCATACAAATTTTAAAAAAAATTTACTACTCTATAAAGGAGAAATCCAATAGTGAAATAAAAAAAAAAACGAATCCAATTTCAAAATGGAGCTCAGCGTTTATATGACTTGTCCAAGCTTGAAGCTGAGCAGAAATATTAAACATGTTTTACAGTGCTTGACTTCCCCTTTTTATTCCATATTACTGGGAGAAAAATATTAATTTCATCATGAAATAAAAGAGAGAAACAAAAATATAAATGAAGGAAAAAACAGAAATGATTTAAGATTTAAATTGAATGAAATATAAACACACACAGATAAGTATACAAACACACACATATATATATATATATATATATCCAATTTAATTCTAAGCTTTGGTTTAAATTTGAATAAAAGACCTTTTTATATGTACTATATATGAATTACGAATACAGTTATTGCTTCCTAAAGATAGGGTACTTTACCATAGTATTGAAATATATAATCAAATTATTATTTTCATATTGAAAAGACTATTTTTTACTTATGTATTCCCCAAACTTCTTTTAAGTTTGTGATTTTATTAAGAATAAATAATAGCAGCATTCATATAGTTAAATGAATTTTTCGCACATTCAATTATATTTAATTAACTGGATAAAATGTTTTTAAACATTAAAAGACTTATTTCTGTATGCTTTGAATAAAACTATAAGATATTTCATATGCATGATGTCAAACAAAACTGTGAATTATAAATAAATTCATTATTCCACGTTTTGTCTTTTTATAGAATATAATTTGCAATGAAAAAAAAAAACCTTTTTGAATTATTACGCATCGATAAACTGATTTTCTTACGAATGTCCTCCTTAAACGAAATAAAAAAAAAGTTTATCGATTTATTCTACTAAGATAATATTCTGCACATAATTGGAAGAATTTTTTATCAATAGGAATTCATATACGACACATTCATGAGCCCTTAATTTAAATCTAAAATCAGCTATCCATTTTTTTTCTGGACGCAAAAACTAAAAATAAAGCTACGGGATTCTGGAACATCATTAAATGAAGATTTAAATTTATATGTATCTGTGACTGTTCTTTGGTATTTTTTAAAGAAATCTATAGTACAAGCTTATTAATTAAGAGGTATAAGGATTTAGAAGAGCTTTAATCACTCTACGTATTAAAAATTTCGCACCTATGAGTAAAAAATAATGATGTTCGATAAAGTCACTAATTAACGCTTTTTTACATATTTTTTTTATAAATTATAATATCTTGCATTGTTTTACAAATATAAACCTGATTGTGATGGTAAAGTGTTCTTTAAAAATATTTTCTGTGTATTTTAATTGATTTTAGACTAATTAAAAACGGATTTAGTTAGAACACATACCTTCCAATTGGAATAAATATGTCAGTGTTTTACATTTTTAATTGCATATACTATATTTCAGATTATATAAACTTTAATGTTCAAATAATATTTGATGATTAAATGTCTACTTCATGAAACTGTGAATTTCTTTTATCCAATTCACTGCCAACTACGAGATATCCGGTAATAAGTGTATGTATCAAAACTGACAGCAACGAGATATCTCGTTGTGTGTGCTGCAATTTTAGATTGATTATATATCTCCATTTGAGTTAGGAATTATTATTAGAAAAGTTGAAATAAAATTTATACAGCACAAAAAACATATTAATTATAAATTTTTACAATTAAAATTATATCTTAGGTGATTAGATTATAGTACAACAATTATATGTATATATGAATGTATTCAAAAAATGAAAAAAATATTTTTATTCTCTTTGCTGTGTATGATGAGCTATATAAAACTAGAATCAACGCAAAGAACTGGGTTGTAGCGACACTAGACAAAAATACTTAATATCCTTCCGGGTTTTTTTTTGTTGCTTTTTACACTTTTGACATGGTTTTGTAGGCATCCTTTTTTCACTGTGGAAGGAATGTTCTAACTAAAAGAATAAGTTGTATTTTTATTATAGTTGCTGATATTTTTCTCCTGCATTGCTACCGCCGCCATCAAATAAAATGAAAAAATACTGATTCCCTAAACCAGTGATTCCCAAAGTGGTCTATATAGACCCCCAGGGGTCTATGGCAACATGCAGGGGGTCCACATCAGTGAAAAAATAATTTGGGGGTCCAAGAGGTGTAAATGGGGGTCAACGATAGTGACTCTCATTATACTAGATTATGACTTTAATTTTAAAAGAAAATTTAATCTAGTGGAAACTAGATTTACCTGTGTGTGTGTTTAACAGATTTATTGACTAAATTTAATGAAGTTAATTTGCAGTTACAAGGACCATCATTTCGGCGTTTCTTGCCATAATTTTTTCCATCCATTTCTTGCCTTGCTAAGGAGTATGATATTGGACGTCCCGAATTTTCTTAGTTTCTCAATTTGTCACACACAATCTGCCAGGAAAAGGATTTTATTCAGATTTTGAAACGAGGTTTGAGAATGCTTTGACTGTATATATATACACTGGTGTCCAAAAGTTAAGAATAACTAATAATTATGTGAATAAAGAAGGAACTGTAAATCAGAATGGCGGGAAACGTGATATGCGAGTGTAAAATGGTTATAAAATAAGGAAGCAAATCAAAAGAATGATAATAATTTATTTTACTATCCAAAGTAGCAGATTGAAAGAAAACTGAGCATAGAAAGGATTCACACTTTAAAGAAAAAATGAAAGAAAACATTAAATAAAATACTGATGCTGAAGCTTAATAAGGTGTGTGGTCACCTCTGACAGCCAGGCACGCTGCACAGCGATTTACCATATTTGCTATGAGATGATGAATGAGTTGTGGGCTCAAACGGTTCCAAGCTTCTTGGAGAGCTCTCTTCAGTTCTGTAACGGAGCTTGGTGGGTGCGAAAGGGCTGCAATTTGTCTCCCGAGCATATCACATACATGCTCGATAGGATTTAAATCAGGAGAGTTTGCAGGCCACGACATGCGCTGGATGTTTTCCGTTTCAAGGAAGTCATCAATCAGTACCGCTCGGTGACATGGCGCATTATCATCCATGAATATGAAGTCAGGACCGACAGCACCTCGAAACAAGCGAACATAAGGCTCAAGAACTTCGTCTCTGTATCTTTGAGCAGTCATAGACCCCGTGTCAAAGAAATAGAGGTCTGTGCGGCCGTCCAACATGATGCCTGCCTATACCATTACTCCCCTTGATGGAAAATGATGTCTTTCCGTTATGTTTCTTGGTTCAAAACATGTTCCACGTTCTCTCCATATCGTTACCCGCAGAGAATCACTACTCAGACTAAACCGGGACTCGTCACTGAACATCACATTGGCCCACTCTCCCACACTCCAATGTTGATGTTTCAAACTCCAGTTCAAACGAGCGCGTTTATACGCAGACGTGAGGGGAATGCAAACTGCTGGTCTTCTGGCATACAGGCTAGCATGACTGAGTCTCCTGTAAACAGTTTGTCTTGAAATTCGTATTCCTGTGGCGACTGTGAGCGCCGAACCCAGTGCTCTGGCAGTACTGCCCCTCTGACGTCGCACACTTATTACCAGATATCGGTCTTGGCGAGGGGTTGTGACTCTTGGTCGACCTGATAGTGGTTGTCGGGTAACATCTCCCGTTCTTTGAAACCTCTGACACAGTCTTGAGATCACAGACTGGTCCACATTCAGAATTCGAGACACTTCGGTTTGTGATCGTGAGGATTCCAGCATTCCAACGATTCTTCCTTTCATAAACATGTCCAATTGGCGTCTTTGTGCCATCATTCACCTTGTTTGATGGTTAACAACGTTCCTTCGCACAGTAGTTACACGAAACTTGTCTGAACTGCCTATGCTGCGTGAATCGGTTCTACGTTCCGACATGCGCCGGTGTTTCGCGCAGGACGTAGTCGACTGTAAAGTTTTGCATAAATCCAATGTTTCTTCTTCACCCAATTAATATCCGCAAGAAATTTGGAATAATTTTACGAATATTTACTCCACTTTTTTCGCATTTTACGATTTATGCTTAATTTTTGGACACCAGTGTGATATGATGGTAATACCCCAGTAGGTAATTATTTAATATGGTCACATTGAAAGAAAAAACGTCATATTACCAGAGAAACTAATCGAAATAGACACTAAGATGATCTTAAAGTAACATTTAGAAACGGATATCAGCAATTTTAGAAGCACTAGAATGGATGAAGCACCAGATTCATCTCTCCCATTAAAAGCATTTGCTTGTTGCTTAGTTACTTTATGTAACACTTACTTTAAGCAGTGATTAAATTTTAATTTAATTAATTAGCATGTGTGCCTTAGGTTTTAAACACTATACTTCACTACAGTTAGAAATTTAAATATTTTAAAGTAAGTATAACCTTATACCAGCTGTCCAAAAGACATTTAAGTTGATAAATTTGCAAAATATCATTGTTAGTTAAGTAGAGGTCTACCCAATAGCGAAAAACATGGCAAGGGGTCTATGAGACAAAAAAGTTTGGGAACCTCTGCCCTAAACTGACGCACGTTATCTTTTTATTCGCTCGATTTCTTTAGTTACAGAACTTGTATGCATTCTCAGGAAGATCTCGAAGTTGGTTAGAGCGATTTTCTTGTACCAACAGATGCTTTTCCTGTGGTATGCTAATTTTTTATTATCATTTAATTTTATTGTATCATCGCCTTATAGGTTTTTTCCATCGATAAATGTTGCGCTTCTGTACGATAATCAGACATAGAATTACACATTTAACTATTGCCAGAGGAAATTACATCTAACCAGTAAAATCTTGTAATCTAACTTGTAACCTTGTAAAATCAAACAAAACAAAAAGAGAATATTTGTATATGAAGATTTTTATTGAAAGAAAACCACTATGAGATAACTCGTAAGCGGCACTCAGCACAGGAATTTTATTCAGTGACGCCAGGCTACGAGTTAGGTCGTTTTTTCTTTCAATAAAAATTACTGTACATGACGTTACAATATTATATCTGTAACTTAATATCATTATATTTGCAAAATTTTATGTTTTCCTTAAAATGAAACCTTGGCACTCAGAGCAAGATGCTCTAAATTTGTCTGGCAGTCAATTGGTTAATGAGGAGCAAGATAGAGATGATGATAATACATTTGGCCCAACACATAAAATCTCATCTTAAAATACTTTTAAGATCACTAATTTACTTAATTTTCTTTCTTCTTAAACCATCGAATTTGAAACTACCTTGCATCTAACTTTAAAAAATAAAAAGAACTCGGGATCGAAGTATTTTCTCAAGGTTAAAAAATGGTCCATTTAAACATACTCTTCACTTCAGTTGCAAATAATTCAAATTTTCCTGCATCATAAAACATGATCTATTTTTCGTCTTTAGTTCTTTGATGCTAAAAGAAATTGCAAAATTTAGAAATTACTGAATATTTCTAAGTTTCAAGAATACAATACCGCTAAATCCGGCGTATATATATATATATAACGCACTTTTAACACAAAAAATTAGACTGGAATTTATAGGTGGGCGTTATATGCCGGGTATAAAAACCATAGCTTTAAATATACAAAATCGAAGAGCATAACAATTTTCTTTTACTTCGACACACATTAAAATATTGTTTATTTAAAAGAAACGAATATATGTCTTATGAACTAAACGAGTTGTAGTTCTAGAAGTATACTATTTTACCAAAAGTCTGGGATAATACTTCGAATGTATGACTTCAAAACATAAGAGCATTGTATGCTAACATTTGAGATTTCTTCGTAATAAAGGAGTTGCTAGTTAAACAGCGAATAAATCAAAAAATTAAAAAAAATGCTGCTTGAAAGTATAGGCGCTCGTTATACCCCGAATTTTACGGTATATGAAAAGTAATTACTAAACTTATATAAAAAATGGGATTTATTTTCCTATTTTTCTAAAAACTTTTTGTGAATTTGGATCACGTACTTTAACACAGTACACGTTTAGCAAATAAATCATATGCACATCACGAATGAAAAAAGGTAAACCAATAAATTATTACTTTTTATTTTACAGTTCTAAATATTACATTGAAATAGCTTGAAAAAAAGGACTAAAGCAGTGTGTGAATGGTTTAAAAAGTTTCTATCATTGTCCATTACAACAAGGAATTTTAATATAAAAGTATCTTCTTAGTAAAATTTACTTTTTTTTTGAAGCAGTCAAAATTGCCGAATTCCTTCTTTTATAACAGTATTGTTGTGAAAAAAAGAACATATATACTAACACCTAATCACAAAGCCGGAAACATTCCGTCGCTTTAGAATTTTTAATTGTGCTTTAATATAATCGAATTAAACCTTCCGTTTATACACCTCATATAGGTGTATTTAAAATACCCTTCATAATAATTATAATACTATTATATGTATTAAATTCAAAATGGTAACTCTTTATTCGGTTTTAAATAGTAGTTGTAGTAATAAAAAAAAAAAAAGATAAAGATTGTATTTTTACAGAGGATGAAAACTATTAAATTAAAATAAAATAGCTGAACATTTATAACACTTTTATTAATTAATCTAAGCAATCATGTTGATTCATTATAAATGCAAAGGATTTTAGAGTGTTAGAGCTGTTACCCGCACTCTTCGCTGAGTATTTTCTCACATTGTAAGATTATACATTCTTTTTAGGTTATTGTCATCTAAGTCCTAGCATGAACCTTTCGATTGTATTGAAAAATATTCTTATAACCTTCACCTTTTTATTTAAAAAGGACAAGCTTAAATTTCTAAGACGGAAGTATATTTATTAATTACTATAAAATCCGGCTTAAAATAAAGCGCACTTTTAACACAAAAAATAAGATCGAAACTTAAGGGTGGGCGTTATACGCCGGGTATAAAAACGATAGCTTTACAAATCACAAAAAAGATGAGCATAAAAAAATTTACTTCTATATGTATCGAAATACTGTTTATATAAAAGAAACAGGGGCGTAGAGCTACCACCATATCAGCCGTATGAATGATACGGGGCCCCCAAGCTATAGGGACCCCAACATGTGTAACTACAGTACCACTAACAGAGCTTACATTTCTAAAAAAGGGTCTCTAAGTAGTTTTGATACGGGGCCCACTCAGAACTAGCTGCGCCAGTGAAAAGAAACGACTTGCCATATGAACTAAAAGAGTTGTAGTTCTAGAAGTATATTATTTTTTCAATAGTCTGGAATAATACCTTCACTAAATGACTTCACAGCATCAGAGCAATGTGTACTAATATTTCAGATTTCTTCGTGAAAAAGGAGGTGCACGTTATATGGTGAACATAGCTAAAAATTAAAAATTCAGCTTGAAAGTATAGGTGTATGTTATACTACGGTGCGCGCTATACGCCGGATTTTACGGTAAGTCTCTGTAGCAACTTTCCATAAGAAGTTTATTCCTCAAACCTCATTTTTAGCGGATGTCTATTCAACAAAAGAAACATGCCTGTAGAATACCAAGTTTGGAAATCTGTGAGCGCGTTCTATTTGAAGTCGCTCCTTCACCGTCCTACCTGCCTAAGGGTGTGGGAGGAAACAAAGCATCATCAGAAACTTCCATCATAATTATTATTTTATTACTATTCAAGCACACTAATCAACCACAAGTGAAACTACAAGAGGAGACCCTAAGAGTGATATAAAGAGAGTAGTCTACACTAAGTAAACAAGCGCTAGCAATCTGGTTAATTTAATCTAATCTACTCTATCTTGGATTACTAATTCTCAATCCACTAATGTATTATAGTTGCAAACTCCTTCCTTAACTCACGTTGTGATAATAAAATAAATCTCACCTACGTATCACCGTAACAGTTCCTCTGCTCCTTCTCTATTACATTTGCTAAACCTTTTGACTTTATATAGCCAAACTAATCTACATATCAAAGTTTCTTCTTGAGGGATGGCTGTGAATTAACGCGAAAGCTAGCCCCAAAGTTTCCCAAGAGGATTATTCAGAAGGTCGCGTATAGATCCTTCACAAATATAATTCAAAAACCAGATTTTTTTATCTATAAACCTCCTCCCTCTTAACCTTCCACAAACCCTTTGGGAGTCTATTTCCGTAAAACTCGTTCTTGGAGGATTTCTATTCAACAAAAGAGAGAAGTTAGCTAAATTTTAAGTTTATAAGAGAGTCTGTTTATTTAAAAAGAGGAATTTTTTAAAATTTATAACATTGCCTTACCCCCAGCAGCTTCGTAAGTGTGGATTGCCGTAAGACCCATTCTTAACGAATGTCTACTCAATAAAAGAAACGTTTGCCATTTTTTAAGACTGTGGAGGTCATAGTTTAAAAACAGGAATTTTTTGTCCGTAGCATTCCCACAACACCCCTTGAGAGCGGATTTTCGCAAAACCCATTTTTGACGGATCTTTACTCAGCAAAAGGAAGATGTTTACCAAATTTCAAGTTTGTAGTTACGGAAATCTAGTGAAGAGTGAGTGGGTGAATTGCTTTCTCCATGTATATATACTTATAGATATCCTATATCATGATCATATAATATCTAATGAAATAACATATTTAAGAGAAGGAGATTGAAAAGTCATGAGCTTAATAAATGCCAACGTAAATCTGACATGAACGTAGTGATAAAAAAATTGGCAGTAAAACTGCCGATAGAAGTGAAAACTTAGAACTTTTAGCATTAAAATTTGAAATTTCATAGTTTGAATTAAAATTATCAACATCAATCTGGTTTTCACATCTATTGACACTCCGAGCAACAACTAAATGCATGATTATATGGTTTTTTATTATTCAAATATATTACGTACTGTACAAGATCATGACAAAATATAAATACAATTCAATTGAAATAACAATTAATATACAATCATATATTATTTATGGATAGTATTTGTATTTACTTAAATTTCAATGTACTTGATTTTTAACATTATTTTAATTGTTTGCATCGTTGTCAGCATTAATTTTGACAGTACTTAGACTTCTTGTACTTTCAATTATTTCATTTTATTCTAAAAAAAGATACAATAGGCTTATGGTAACTAAAGTTAGAAAGGAAAATGTTTGATTCAGTATCGCGTAAAAACCGCATCGATAGTCGTTTTATATTTTGTAGTACTGAGTTTTTTTTCGATCATTGGACATATTTAAATAAAGTGTTTCATTTAGAAATTCAATTAGTGGTAGATTTTTATCATCTGCAAAGTTAATATTGAAGTCTCCACTTAAAATCATCGGTACATTATCATATTTTTCGCCAAATCTATTTTCGAGTATTTCAGAACCTTCTTTTGTATAAATCATCAAATTTTCGAATAAAAATTGTTGTATCTGTCTCTTAGATTTTCCAGGAGAAATATAAACGGCAACCATTAATATGTATTGTCCATTCTCGGAATCGCAACGAGCAATGCACAGTATATACACATTGAATTCCATTCAATTTCACTTATAAGATATACACAGCACTATACGTCAGCTGTATACTACTATAAGCATATATACTACTATAAGCATGTCGGTGACGCGAACGCACAAGATTTCACCCATTCAAAAAGTGTCTTAAGATGCGAACAGCAGACTGCACATGCGCCAGTCAAAGCATGTCGGTGACGCGAACCAATAAGATTCTACCAAAAAGTGCCCAACGCCGCTAAAGAAGTTTTCACTTCAATAATTACCTAGCATGCTAACGTAGATCGTAATTTTAACAAAACTAAAATAGATATTTATGACACTAAATTTTCAAGGAACAGATGAAACTCAAAATGCCATAACTTTGATCGAGAATTAAATTTAAAAATGTATATACTCAAAAATTAAATATTCCTTTCATAAAAATTTCCTTTTCTCAAAAGGCTGTATTCAAGACTTGTTTTTTAAATAGTCTTATTCTTTATATTTGTTGTAATTAGTTAGTAATCTAGCTTACACGTATTCTTTTTTTTATAAATATTATTATCTAAGAGAAGCAACACTATACAATTCATAAGTGAATACCTAAAGCTGTATTTACTCTGCAAACCGAAAGAAATTTTTAGATGTGTCCTGATACGGTGCAAACTATTTTGGGGCAAATTGTGAAATAAAATAAGCTCTTTTACCTGTGTGTCAATTTAATCTGTCAGATTACAAAAGTAACAAAGAGACCAATGGTCGTTTTAATTCTACATCTCTCGTTGAAGGAAAAGACAGAATAGTTCATGAAGTAAAAGAACTAAAGCTCCAAGCAGGTGATAATTGCAGCTGTCCCAGATAGGCTTACTATATATATATATATATAGACGAACTCTTGATAAACATTCATTATGAAGTCGTGCTTCCAAAACAGAAAAATAAAAACCTAAAACAGGATTTCAGCAATGGCATTTTTGAAGTCGCAGAAGACATAATTATGTTTTATGTGGAGTGTATATATATATAAACACACACAAGAAATCGTGTTACACACGCACATTATTGTTAAGTCAATTTAGATAACCCGGAAGGATTATTTGTGAATGATTATTTCAATTAAAACTTCGCATTTGTCATGTTTAATTAAGTTCACTTTTTTTTAAATAAATACTTATGATTTGAATCAATAGAATAAATATCTGAGCAGATGGTCTAGTTTAAGTTGTAATTACGGAATGCTGCATTTATGATATGAGAGATAATATATTTTATGTATGAATGTTATAAAATGAGTAAAAATATATTTCAGTTTTTTTTTATAAGATTTAAATTTTTTCATTTAGTATTCAAAATCTTATTTAATTTAAAAACTTAGGTAAATATTATTTTTATAGAATAAATGTATTGAAATTATAACTTCAGTCGATTTTGGGCGAATTCCTCTATTTTACGAACTTTTTTCCTGGATTAAAAAAAATCAAGTATAATGCAAAGAAAAATGAATTTCTATTTAACGAAATTTTCCCCATAACGTTTTTTTTAGATTTAGCGACTTTAAATAGTAATCCGTCTGTATATATATATATATATATTCGAAGAGTAATATACTTCTAAAAATTATACGGCAAATTAAAGAATGATTAAAAAAAGTTTAACAAGTTTTGATGTAATTCTGCCATCAAGTCAAAAGGCTTTTAGTTTTTAATTAAATCACATTTGTGTGTATTTAATAAAACAATTTTAAACCTATGTTAGTTACTTTTTAATTATAAATTGCCAAAAGCAGTATCTTTGGCTTTTGTTGAAAATAGAACATCATCAGAAATATTTTTAAGAGAAAGTATCTTTACCACACACAGAAAGCCATATCTCAAAATAAAAGCAAAATATATGTTTTCCTAAGGAAGAAAGTATTTGTGTGTAGATTTTATAAACTATGATAAAGTAATTATATTAACTTTTTTAACTACACATTTAATAGAGTTAACTGCAAATTTATTTATTTTTGTTAACGGTCGAGAAGCTTAGTTCAAAAATATCGTGTGTGGAATTTGAAGCACTTCAAAACAACATCGAAAACTAAGATTACCTTTAAGCAATTAAAATGATTTTTCTCTTCTCTCCAAATATATCGATATCGTAAAATACTCTAATTATCTTGCATTAATCAAATCATTACGGCAATGTCACAGAAATCAATGAAGAATATCAAATTCGAAGACTTAACTTGCACTCTGTCCTATCTCAGAAAACATCCGGAATAAGACCACTGATTAGAACCGGGATGTCAATTCCGAAACTGAACACGTCTCTACCAAGTGATAAGGCTGAAGAGCCACGAAGTGCAGATGTACTCTTCGGGGAAGACAGACTTACTGAATGCCTCCTTAATTTCAGACCCCATGTACTTGATAGACAAAACACATGAAAGCTATTTCCTCTCAGTTGAACCATTTTAGCTAATAACTCTGTTTCTAAAACTTGATACATTTCACCGCTTTGTCTTTAAATTTTGGATTCACAATTTAACTTGTGAAGTATTAATATTTACAATTTTACACTATATAGTTCTTTGGATAATGGGAATACTTAATTTCAACACGTTTAAACTAAAACTTGACTGATGAAGTTTTTGAAATTTTCTTTTTGTGTTTCAAAAGAATGATTAAAAGGGATTTTAGTAGTCTTAGAAACTATCTTTATTTTTCGTACATATATTTTTGAAAATGAATAAAAACCTCTAAATCTTCAAGTACATTAAAGACTTCTTAATAGTTCAATGTTGGTTGTGAAAATATTAAAAAAAACGATGAAAAATCAGTACGATATTGTAAATTGAACTTATATATATGACATAATCGTGGCCATTTTGGTAATGCTTTCTTTAAGGTTGATCATATTGATTTGTTATTGATATTGTGTGCTTTGTTGTATTGATGTTATTGACAAGGCATTATTCTGGAATGGTAATGTAGTTTATTGTATATTAAGCACACAGAAATCGACGACATAACAAAAACACAGAAAACAAAACGGGCTGAACAAAAAGGCAAAACTCTTTGTCTTTGCATTTCAAAGACAAAGAGAAAAATAGGGAGGATTTGCCAGAATCTCAGTTTTTAACTCAGCGGCAAACAGAAGTACAACTCACATAACCTCCGTGGATTGATTTTCTTTTATTGGTGGAAAGATACCGTGATTCGACAGATTCTGATGTAATCTTATTTTAAAAAATGCAAGCTGTTAATTTTCCAAGAGATACGATTACGATTAAATCCCGTCAGGCGGTCAAGCAATAATCATTCACGTGCGAATCCTGAAGGAGAGTACCATTAAAAATTAAAAAGTTGCTTAGAGAAATTAATGGAATTTTAATACGCGCGCCTACTATAATAAGTTATATCAATATATATCTACTCAAAATTCGAAACTTCTTTATTTATAATATCTAATTAATAAATCCGAAAAGCCTATTTCGAAACGCGTCTCAATTTATCTTTTTCTATAAAGCATTAAAAACATGTGTTGGCAGATTTTTTAGTGGTTCCTTAGACCATAAATTTTGGATTAATTTATTAAGGATTTCAAGAAATGAAAAATCATTAATTGATTACATGTGCCAGTTAACCAGGTTTCATTATTCCCTAAGCAATGAAGCTACCTCTATAAATAACTTTTATTTCCCTTCGCTTGAACACGTGATTGTATTTTTTATGTTACGTTTTTCCCTGTTCTTCCCTTTATATAAAAACCTGGCGTTTGAATAATTCCCTCTCTTGTATTCTTGCACTTGTACGAGGAGCATCCTCAAACAACTCTCTTGTATTTTTACTCCTGAGAGCGAAGCATGCCCTCAAATATATGATGTGATCAATATCAAGAATCTTTATTTTTTTCTGTTACGACTACGATAAAAAAAATAATAATTAAATTTAATAACCTGTATTATACAATTTTGTAACAACAAAAACCTTGATAAAATATTTTAAGGCCATATCCAATACATTATAATGATGAAATAACAGTTCAAAGGAATTATATAAACTTTCCTTTAAAAGAGTCAAACATCATCTTGAAGAATTTATTCAGCAGTATTTTCTGTCTGTTAGCTTATAATAGAAAAATACAAGTGAATGAGATTCACACATGTGTAATGAGAATCATACATCATAAATGCCGATACATGAATCACCGAAATTGGATAAATAAATCGGTAAATAAAAAAATAATAATAATCGATTTCTCGTGATATATCACCTAGTATAAAATCTAGTTTCAAAGCACAAGAGCTTCGCTTTACGAAGAAATATATTTTGTGAATTCAATAAATCTCAAATATATAAACGTCAAAACAACCAATTAATTACTAGAGATTCTTCATCTATTTTCAATACATCGACGTATTATGTAGAAACCAAATTTTAATAAGTAAATATTTACTCGGGAGTTTTAATGTTGTATTCTTTTTGTTTTGAATTCAAGTAACCAACACTCTCAGAAGCAAATTCTGTTAGATGTTTATCAAACCGTTTTACTTATTCGAATTCCATTTAGATTTCTATGAAATTCGCGTGAGTAAATACAAGACTAATAATTTGAAACTTTTCTTAGAAATATAGATGATTATAAAGCGCTATATAATTATTTTGTACATTAGTAGTTTATTATTTTTACATTTACGCGGGGGCCATTATTGAACTTAATTAGATTTACGTTTCATTGAGAAAGCATAATAGGAATAAATTTGTTATGCTCACTATCTTTAGATGTACAGTAAATTTTGTTTTTTCTTTTTACCAAAGGATTTAGCTTGTTATTCAAACATGAATCGAATTTTCTGATCTGCGTGGGATGTGAATTTTCCTAAGAATGCAATAAAACTCTCCACAGTCTGCCCTTTTTTTAAAAAAAATTCCTTTTATGACAGTAAATCTTTGCTATTGTTAGTATTTTCAAATCTCTCTTTGACTTACAAGAAAATCTAATTTAAATTTATTCTTAGTAAAGATTGAATTGTGAATATTATTAAATTTTCCCTCCCCCATGAAAAACCCACCGTAATACTGGAAAATATTACTTCACAATTTCATCCCAATTTTTTTTTAAAGATTCTTGAGTGAGACTTTCTAAAGTAAAAATGGCAAAAAAGAGTCATAAGATATGAAATTTATTTATAAGATAATAAAAGATAAATGGAGAGAGAAGATAAAAAAAAAAGAAACGAGTCTTACAGTAGTCGCATACGATGTGTAACATCTGACTTGTTATCATGGTAAATACGCAATAGTGACTTTAATCCTGAAAGAAATGAATCGGTTATGACTGGAAATAATTTTCTATCGAATAATTATATCTTTAATGAAAATTTTATTTAATTAACACAAGGAGTAATGCAGTTTTTTTTTTATCAAAAATATTTATTATTGTTCAATTTGGGGAAGAGCGGAGACAATAGATTTATGAAAACTAAAGTATGACACATATAATTCTGATTTCAAAGTATTTAAAAATCGTTGAAAAATGGCGTCAATAACAGTACCACTGTTAGTTGTCGAAACATTTCGATTAGTGTTATTTCGAGCTTGAGTTCATCTTTCAGAAAAGCTATGAGCGGCTCAGCTTCTGGCAAACTGAAGTTAACGTTAAAATCACCACTCAAAATCATTGGAAGCGAGTGATAGTTTTTTTTTAAAAAAGTGCAGAACCACCTTCAGTATGCGGTAAAAGTACAAAATGCAGGAAATCTTTAATTTTTTTAACTGTTTGATTCGGAGAAATGTATGCGACCACCAAAATGACAAGACTTGCTGGTATGTGCGGTGGTGGCGTGGCAGGAGCGGAAACATAACGTTTCGTGGCCTGAGCGGACACTTTGGAACTCATCGTGGTTTGAGCGGACACATTCCCCCCCCCCCATCTTAGAACAGATTCGATTACCGAATTACAAGGATAAATACATTTTTGCCGATCAAATTTAATTGCTTGAAAAAATTGTTAAGATGTTATAGTGCGAATACATTTTAAACATAGCGAAATGTAATAGAAATAAAAACTTTCAGAGAAATATTTAAAAATTAATAGTAAGTACCAATATAATGAAAAGTATGAACGAATTTCAGGAATTTTGTGGAAAACTGTATTTTAGAGTGAAATAAATATTAGAACTGGTGCAATAGCGATACAATTAATTAGTTTCATGAAAGGAAGTAAAAATAAATACTGGAAGTAAAATACGCAAGATGCAAGTATATAAAAGAAAAATAAATACAAGTAAATAAATACTAACTAACCATGCATCTTGCGTATTTTACTTCTAGTATTTATTTTTACATCCTTTCATGAAACTAATTAATTGTATGGCTATTGCACCTGTTCTAATATTTAACTCTAAAATACAGTTTTCCACAAAATTCCTGAAATTCGTTCATACCTTTCATTATATTATAACTTACTATTAATTTTTAAATATTTCTCTGAAAGTTTTTTTTTCCTATTACATTTCGCTATGTTTTAAATGTATTCGCACTATAACATCTTAACAATTTAATACCAGTAATTAAATTTGATTGGCAAAAATGTATTTATCCTTGTAATTCGGTAATCGAATCTGTTCTAAGATGGGGGGGGGGATGTGTCCGCTCAAACCACGATGAGTTTCAAAGTGTCTGCTCAGGCCACGAAATGTTATGTATCCGCTCCTGCCACGTCCGTTCCTGCCACGCAACCTGTGCGGTAGGCGGGCGTCTTAATTGCTACTGCAGTTGAACCCCCAGACGAGGGTAGCGAAGAGACACAGTCAAGAGAATGCTTAAAAATTAGAAATATTAGAGAAAATCAAAAATACCCGTTTACTTAATTAGTTAGTTTTTTTTAATCGAGAAATCTTTTTTAATCACAATTAAAAATATTATATTGACAGTGACAGGAATTAACTTCAAATTATGAAAATGATAAGCACTTAAATATTTATTCAAATAATTCCATATTACTTACTCCTATTTTTTTAAGAATTATGAACTTTGTCAGACGCTTACCAGGAAATATAATTATTAATATATAGTTTATACATATATAAATATATCCTCAGATTTCACACACAACGAGCCCTGAGACTTTGACAATTGAGCGTAAGAATTACAATTTTATTCTGGTATGTGCGGTAGGCGGGCGTCTTAATTGCTACTACAGTCGGACCCCGAGACGAGGCTAGCGAAAAGACACGCCAAGGCGCTGAATTGGCCAAATCAAACAGCGCGCGCTTCCCCGACTTCCTGTTACGCATTTCCGTCCCTTTTCACGAAATCACTCCAACAAATATCCAGCAACCGAGAGTAAAGATGTTACACATCAAAAAAATGAACAGATTCTCAAAACATGACAGTCACTAAGATGTTTGCTTTCGTAAATAGTGTAATAACATTTTATTCACAACGTATTTGATCCCAAATACAGATTTCAGACGACATATTTATTGACAGTCTCGACTACCGGAAAAATCGATGCCTTACATCATCCAGAAATTGTGTGTTGTTCCATCCAACCTTCAGTAACTATCTCACGGATTCATGCCCAACGTGTCATGAGTTCGAATCCGAGATCCGTTGTAACATTTTCGCGTCACACAGCTGAAAAATCTTTTTGTAGATAGGATAACAGCGTTCCTATGCACACATGCACCTCTAACTATAGCGGGGTCTTTTGATCTGACACCACGCCAAAACCGATGTCCATGAGAAACCCCACGGCTGGACACACGTGCGAGCTGGAATCTCTGAGTGTAATTGGATGTATCAGAAAGAAACCGGCCTTTTCCCAAGACCATGGAGTGGAAGGAGAGTCCGTTGAAAACACCAAAAGAGAAAGGTTTTATTGCCTTCCTCCTCACAATTACATAATCAATATTATAAATAACTTCAATGAAAATGTATATCCTGTAATTAATAGCTGTGACGTAAGTAAATCAATTATTTACTTTCCTAACTCTCACGCTACCATTAATTTTCCCAAACGTCACACCGTCAAGTAAAGGGGTTGAAGCACGTTTAATTTGTCAAGGCTCAGTGAGAGAGTTATATAAACGTCACGCTACAAAGCAACACGTGGCTATTGGCGACGGGCCTCACAATCTAGTGCCTTGGTCATATGACGAGGATAACACCTGAGCTGTCATCCCTCTAAAAACTACCTCACCGCTCCAACAGAAAGACTTTGAGAACGACAGATTTGACGTGTATCAGCCCCTATACACCGTAGGTCTTCAGTGGGACTGTGACCTCGAATCCGTGAACATAACCACTAGGCTACCATGACCCCAGTCGAAGCTCAAAGTCCTTCCATTGGCGTGATGAGGTAGTTTGGAGAAGGGGAGTCCAGTTCAGGTGTTGTACTTACATGATCCGTCGTCAATAGTCTTCGTGTTGGTTTTCAGTCCTACGTTTTAATAAGAACTCTCTCACTCACCCACCCAGTAACTGCCGTAAGTTATCGATAAGATCCTGAAAACTCAATTAAAGTAGTCAAATTTCTAATATTTACCCGTGCTTTTAAAATCAGTAGTCTAATGAAGTTTTTAAAGTTAATGGTTCAATGTATACAATGAAATAATTCACAATTCTTATATATTATATTTAATATAAATTTAATTATATATATTTATGTAGTTAATATTCTCCTTTTTTTGAGATATGAATCACTATAACACTATATCTGCAGCATATAAAAACAGAAATTGGAATGTAAAATATATATTAGAATTTAGAAAAGATTTTAGAATTGATAAAAAAATATTAGAAGATTAAAATATATATGGATGCTGCAGTATTATAAACTTTGCTTACTTAGGACAGTTCTTATATATAAAATAATTTATACAAAAGTGGGGTTTAATATGTTTTCTGGCCAGTTTAACTTCTCACTTTCTGTTAATAATGCTGAGCGAAGTCCTATTGAAAATAATGGATGGAATATCTAAATCCATTACAAGAAAAAAGTAACTTGCCTAAAAATTGCATTCAAAAATGCAAAACCCGCGCTGAATCTGAGTACAATAAACAAGTTATTTGCCGGATTCTGCATCCAAATACAAATTCAAAGCCTGGTATTGTCTGAATAGTAGCACTTAGCAAAAGCATGAGCTTAATAAAACTAAAATAATTAAATATAGCACGTGTAAATACTACCGCTATTAGAGGGATACTAAGATTATATTTGTATTTGAGTTTAAAATATCATTATGGTTGAAATAAAACTAGTGAAATAAGTAATTTTAACTGTAGTTTGAACATGCAGGTAACTATAAGAATATCTAAATAGGAAGAATGATAAGTTTATAATAACAAACTATTAATATTCTAGGGAATTTAATCCTTACTATTTAGAATTTTTGTATACAAACAACTATTAATAAAATTAATTGGGTATTTTTGAATTAATCAGTATTTAACAAAATGTTTATAATTATTTTTTATTTGATTTTTTCGAAGCATGAAATTTGTTACGTTGTATGTAATTAATAATAATATTTTTGAAAATTGAAACATATACATTACTTTCCCAATGACGTACTTTTATAATATTGCATTAAAATTCATCTCTTTTGCCATAAATATTAGTAATTACAGCATTATCTTTTAATTTAATTTCTATATCAATAAAATATAATTTGCTTCATAGTTGCTATTATTTGTCCTTATTAAATTAAGGTATTGAGGATACAAATTAGTGTTAGGTTTAAAATTGTCTTGCTTGCCAAAAATGATAATATAATCAATATAACGAAAAATGTAAAAATCAGAATAATTGAAGCTATTTTCAAAATAATGTAAATATACATATATATTATCAAGTACAATATTAATGTATAATTTATATTTCATTTGTAGTATAGTTATAAACTTACAACAATTTTTTTCATTTTCTTTAATTAAAAATTAACATTATTTAGACAAAATTTATGACAAATTTTTATGTCACCCAACAAATTCTGAAATGAATTTTCAAGCCCTTTTTCTTTAACACACCAACATACTTCAGTGTAGAATAAGATAGGTGCTAGCGGATTTCTTCTCAACGAAACTTTTTCTCTGAATACCTCGAATGTTCCCCATAGTATGCGTTTCCAAGGCCTCAGCATTTCACTCAGTCAGAATAAAAAAGGGAAAAACTATAAGGAATTTATCTCTAGTGAATAGTGCGAAGGGGAATTCTTGGGCATCATGAAATCCCAATGCACGCAGGAGCTTTTGTTTCCTGAACTAAGCTCTTGAAGTATGGTAAAACCTCCTGAAAGCAATCATGATATTCCTTTGTCTAAAAATCGGTCGTTTAGAGAGGTGGACTTTTAATAAAAGACATGATTAAAATTAATTTTTTATCTCTTTTGTTAGGGTAGTAGATGATATACGTGAACATAAATTTTTAATTTCGATAATGTTAGGCCCCTGTGGGTGAAATGCATCAATATTGAATTTGGGCTTAGATATTTCTTTATATTGAGTTTGTTAAAAATTGTCGTTGTTTAGATTAGAGAATAGTATCCCGTCTCATTTTCCTCAGATGGAAAAATGCTACAATGTTAATATTACATTTTTGTTTCACTGTCGTTTCGATAGTGCATTTTATTTACTATTTAGTTGAATTGTATTAATTGCTTTTCCTGTATACAAGATAAAACATGTTATCTAAAAATCCATTTTTGATTTAAGTAAAAAAACTTACTTTTGTTATTTTATTTTTCTAAGCGTTATGTATTTATTTTTGTTACTGAGAATATAGGGTGTTCCCGATTACCGTGTACAAACTTAGAGGGTAATTAGAAAACATCGCGAGAAGAGTCATAATTACATAGGAAAGCATAGCCGAAAAGCGATAGGTGGTGCTGTACGCGAGATCGCAAGATTGGCTCGTGTGGTTTCTTCGTTTCAGACACGGACAGCGTGCGATGAGCATGAATCGTTATTCGAACGCCTAGTTAGCGGATATCCATTTCATCTGCCCCCTTACCAACGAAAATGGGCATGCTGCTGTTAACTTGTATGGGGAAAGATATCCAACGAGGCAGCAACCGAATCATCAAATGTTCGCTCTGGTGCATCAGAACTTGGCGGCAAGAATCTTTCAGAGCCACGACTAAAGGTACTGGCTGGCCTCGAACAGCACGAACACCCATATTTGAAGAGGGTGGACCAAAATCCCAGTACCAGTGTACGGGCACTTGCCGTTGCAAACGGAAGATCTCGAACAACTGTCCATCATGTACTGCAGGGAGAAGCCTTACATCTGTTTCATGCATACAGATTATAGTTATTACAACCAGATGATCACCCACGACATAACACGTTTTCACAGTGGTTTGTTAACCAAAGTGCGCCAGACATGCACTTAGCCAGATCCATGTTGTTCTGTGATGAAGCAACCTTTTCATGCGAAAGGGTGTTCAATACGCACAACGCGCACATGCGGGCCTTAAACAACCCACGCATCACTCGACCATGTGCCGCACAACAACACGAGTGTGGCAAGTATAGTGGACGGCAGGTTACTCGGCCCGTACATCTTGCCGCCTTGACTGGACTCTGAAAAGTATCTCGTCTTTCTACAGGAATTACTTCTGTAACTGCATACCGATATCCCCACACCTGTTCGGCAACAGGAAGGGGTTCCATCTCATTATGGAAAGTGTGTATTTGACCATTTAAGCCGGAAATTTCCAAACAGGGGGATTGGACGTGGTGGCCCCGTCGCTTGGCCTTCCAGATCCCCTGATTTATCTTCTCTGAATTTTTTCTTTGGGGTGCCATAAGGAGGCTTGTGTATGACACGCCCGTCAATTCTGAAATGGACCTGGTGTCACGAATATCCATCGTTGCTGTTACGATCCGTGAAACACCCGGTATTTTCGAGCAATCACACGCCAATCCACGTCGCGTTGGTGTCGTGAGTGCATACATGTTAATGGCCACAATTTCGAACACCTTTCCTGATGCTTTTATGTCTTACTTTTCAAAGAAAAAGCATTTCACGCTACATTCTGTGTTGTGGCCATACTGTCTTTGTGTCTCTTTATCTTCTCTTAGGGTTACGTTTCCACCCATGCTTTCCTATGTAATTATGGCTCCTCAGGAGGTTCTCTACCTCCCCTCCAAGTTTGTACACGGCATTTTGGGACACCCTGTATGTTAGAAAATTGCTCGCGAATTTCGGCAAAAACGACCTTAGTAAATTCGCTGTTTTTCTGGTGTGTAATACATTGGCAAAAAGTATGAGTTCCGGTTCTTTCATTTTGATTTAACTCCGAACATTTTGTTTCGAATAAAAAAAGTGTCATAAATATTCTTGCTAAAGCTAATTAATCTACTACAAATTTAATAAAAGTCATTGAATAAAAAAAAAAGTTAATATGAATAGTTCATAATCTAAGTTTAAAATGCATATATACAAAATTATTAATCAACTTAGTCTTTGAAGTTGATTAATATGTAAAAAGATTGTACCATTTGATACTGGTACTGGGATTTTACTGGTACTGGGTACTGGATAAAGCAATTTATAACACAACCAGTTGTGTTATAAATTGCTTTATGGCGTCAACCTTCTCCTATACTTGCTTATATTACTGGTCTGAAGAATTTTTTTTTTTTTTTTTTTTTTGCAAAAGTAAAAATTATTTCCAAAAATATGGAACCCAAAAAAACTACAGTAAAAAAAAATCAAAGAGTTTATTTGAAAAATTCATTTGTGAAGAACTTTGTTCAGCAAATATATTAAACGAACCCATCACCAAGAACTTGGCATGAATGGCGACATCAGTATATTTAGAAATAAAGATTCCCTATTTAGAAATATTTATATATTTAGAAAAGATTCCCTAATTTTTCAAAAATTGCCAAGCAAAATAATCAATGGTCTCATCTAGGTAAAAGTAAAAATAAAAATTAAAAGATGGTACATGGAATTGAAGATAAACGGATCGAAAAAGATCAGCAAGATATAACAAGCATAAAGAAAAATAAGAAAACATATGAGACCAATGTGTACGTGACCAATGACTTAGAAATTAATACAAATATTTGTATAAAAATTGAAAAAGGATAGTCCTGTGTGTATGTTCCCAAAGCAATAACTTATAAACTTTTTAACTATATGTATGTAATAGTAAGGAACGCAGTATAAACAATAAGAATAAATACAAATAGTTATAAAATAATACTTTTAGTTAAATTATTTAAAAAAAATTAAGATTGAAAGTATTGATTTATATATATATATTTTAATTTTACATCTGTAAAACATTCAACAACAAACATTACTTTTTAAATAATAATAATTATTATCATTTATTCCTGTAGATTCAAATATTTTGAAATATTTAATATTTAGCTACTTTTAATGTAAACTAATCTTAGTAAATCATCGACAAAAACAGAAACATCTTGGTATCGTGGCGCCCATTACGTGTACTGCCAATGACACCTACCCACCGACGCCTCCGTTTGGAGTGGTGTCGCGCACGTCGGGATTGAACTGCAACGGAATGAAACCAAATCATATTAAGCGACGAATCTAGATTCAATTTGAGCAGTGATGACAATCGAGTGCGGAGGTCCCGTGGTGAACGCCTCAATCTTGCCTTCGCTTTTCAGCGATTCCCCGCTACCACAGCTTGTGTGATGGTATGGGGTGCCATTGCTTACGATACACGGTTACCTCTAATATTGATTCATGGCACCATGATAGCCCAGCGGTACGTCTATGACATCCTTCAGCCACATGTGTTGCCACTCACGGAAAAGCTCCCAGAAGCCATTTTTCAACAAGACAATGCTGGGCCACGAACAGCAAGGATGTCACAAGACTGCATCCGCCACATTATCACCCTTCCCTGGCCTGCTCAATCCCCAGATTTGTCCCCAATCGAGCCTATCTGGGATCATTTGGAACAACAAGTTGGACAGCCTACAAGTTTGGATGAACTAGGACGCGTTTATTGAAATTGTGGAACGAGATGTTTCAGGACATCATGCGGAACTTGTATGCCTCAATGCCCGCTCGTATCGTATCGTGCATTCACGCTAGAGAGGGTGCAACAGAGTGCTAAATCTTCCGTTCATTTGTACTTTTTTCTGCTATAAATGATCTTTTTCATTTGATTTTCTTTAATCACTTACTTATATCAAAGTAGTACTTACATATGTAAAATTTCGTTTCATTTGGACTACTTTTTCTTAGTGAACACATTTTTATAGCAATGATTATACTTATGTATTATTATATTATAACTATATCTCCCCATGACCTTTTCTATTTTACTATATTTGTCCTGCTTGATATTTTAAGTTAAACTAGTGAATTAGCATATCTATATATATAAAGGAGAAAAGCGACTCACTGACTGACTGACTGACTGACTAATCACGAAATCTCTGGAACTATTCAACCTACAGACTTGAAATTTGGTAGACATGTTCCTTTGATAGAGTAGACATCAGCTAAGAAAGTGTTTTCCGAAATTCGAAACGCAAGGGGCGCTACGGGGGGTTAAGGGCTTTAATAATAATTGTTTCCATGTTTAAACTACTTGATGTACAATCTTGAAATTGGGTAAGCGGATTCCTTTCAGAGAGTAGAGATCCGCTACAAAATGAGTTTGCTGAAAATCGACCCCCAAGTGGCGTTGCAGGGGCTTAGGGGGCGTTATAGATAATTATTTCCATTTTTAAACTATTTGACGCACTGTCTTTAAATTTGATATATAGATTCTTTTCGTAGAATAATGATCAGTTACAAAACGGGTTTTGTGAAAACAGACTTCTAAGTGGCGTTGCGGGGGATTAAGGGGCGTAATAGATAAATATATCCGTTTTTAAACTACTTCACCTACCTGCTTGAAAATTGGTAGGTAAGTTCCTTTCCTGGAGTAAATATCCGCTACAAAATGGGTTTTGGGAAAATTGACCCCCAAGGGGTGTTGCGGGGGCGGGGGGTTTAAGGGGCGTTATAAATTCCTATTTTTAAGTTATTAGACGTACAGTCTTGAAACTTAGTAAGCAGATTCCTCTCATAGGGTAGAGATACGCTAAAAATGGGTTTCGTGAAAATTGCCCCCAAGTGGCGTTGAGGGGACTTAAGGGGCGTTATAGATAATTATTTCCATTTTTAAACTATTAGACGCACAGTCTTTATATTTGATAAAGAGATTTCTTTCATAGAGTAGAGATCAGCTATAAGAAGGTTTTGTGAAAACAGACCTCTAAGTGTCGTTGCTGGGGAATAAGTGGCGTAAGAGATAAATATTTTCGTTTTTAAACTATTTGACCTACCTGCTTGAAAATTGGTAGGAATGTTTCTTTCATGGAGTAAATACCCGCTACAAAACGGGTTTGGAGAAAATTGACCCCCAAGGGGTGTTGCGGGGGTTAAGGGCAGATATAAATAATTATTTCTTTTTTTAAACTATTAGACTCACAGTCTGGAAATTTGGTTAGCAGATTCCTCTCATAGGATAGAAATACACTGCAAAATGTGTTTTGTGAAAATCGACCCCTAGGTGGTGTTGCGGGGGTTCAAGGGGCGTTATTGATAATTTTTTTGCATTTTTAATTAATTGGACGCACAGTCTTCAAATTTTGCTAAGCAGATTCCTTTCATAGAGTGCAATTCTCCTACAAAATGGGTTTTGTGAAAACAGACCCAGAAGTGGCATTGCGGGGCTCAAGTGGCGTTATAGACAATTATCCCCATTTTTAAACTGTTCGACGTACAGTCTTGAAATTTGATAGCAGATTCCTTTCGTAAAGTAGAGAACCGCTACAAAATGGGTTTCGCGAATATCAACTACCAAGTTTAATTTCGGTAGATTAAGAGGCGTAATCGATAAATATTTCCATTTTTAAACTACTTGATCATCCTGCTTGAAAATTGGTAGGCATGTTCCTTTCATGAAATAGAGTTCCTCTAACAAAGAGTAAAATGAAAATTGACCCCAAAGATGTTTGCGAGGGGTCAAGAGGAGTTACAGAAAAAAATTCCTGTTTTTAATTGTTAGACCCATATACTTGAAATTTGTTAAGGATGTTTCTTTTGTTGAATAGGGAACCACTAAGAATAAATTTTAAGCAAATCAAGTTCTGGGGGGTTGCAGGGGTTACTGGGACTTATTGACAAAAAAATTACTTTTTTCGAGCTACAAGGACTATAATAATGAAATTTGGTTTGCATTTTTCTTTTGTTGAATTGAAATCCACTAAGAGCAGTAATTTTGGAAAACAGCTCTCAACGGGATTACGGGGATATTTATAGTAAAACTTTTGCTTTTTTCTGTTAGATTTAGACTTGAAATTTGGCTTGCATGTTCAATTTACGGAGTAGAGATCCACCGAAAATTGGTTTTGTGGGAATCCACTTGGTTTTTGAGTTACGAAAGAGCAAACATCATTCTATGCTTCAATTTTAGAGATTTTTAGAAAATACAAATTAGATGAGTTCTGCCCTTTTTTTTTTATCAACAGGTGACAGTTACAGGTATAAGTATATTTTTCAATTCAATCGAATTCTTAATGCTAGGAATAATTTATACATATATATAAGCAGTAAAAATTTATAAAACATCATGAAATACCCAGCGAAGCGGGCGGGTAACAGCTAGTATATATATATATATATATATATTTTGTGGCTAAAACTATTCTATCATGACTATAGTTATCTTAGGCTTATAACTATTTTTTGTATATTTTTGCAATATATATATATATATTATATGCAGGCTGTCCCAGGAATGTTTGTACAAACTTTAAGAGGAGGTAGGGAACTTCGCCAGGAATTAGGTTCGTATAACAACCCATGATCGGAAACGTTATGGGTAAGTCTTATGACAGATACAAGAAACGAAGAGACACAAGACTGAGAACATCTGAAGAGTTTATTGTTCAAAGGATATTACATGTATTGTGGTAGATGATGTGTGAAATGCCATAGATGCTCAAAGTTTCCACCAATGCTAGCGAGCGATGTATGCGTCGCACCGTCGGACCATGGATTGGCGGATTCGCTCAAATAACCTGGATTTTATTGGATATCCGCAGCAGCACAGACGATTCTTGAAACCAGATCCTTTTTGGAATTCACAGGTGTCGCGTACACATAACTTTTCAGTGCACCTCATATTTACATTAAAATTGTGAGGCAAGTTAGTAAATTTCCAGTGGGCCGGTGCATCGCTCTGTGGGTACCTTTGACGACTGATCGTGCATTTCCTTTTGTCCATCCGTAAATCAGGTGCCTATCTGCCAGCTCGGTGTTCGTAAAACGTTCCATACTCTTCAACGGGTGATGACAGCTCAAAATAACTGCGGTTTTTCAGGTCTATTTCCTCTAAGGTTCTTGTGAACAACACCACCTAGCGCCGAGCGAAGACGTTTCCGACCACGTTTTGCTATGCAAATCTGATTCCTTATGTGATGTTCCCTACCTCCCCTTAAAGTTTTTCCCAATAATCCTGGGATACCCTGGTGGCCGTGGTAGCCAAGTGGTCAAGGTATCGGATCATGGCTAGCGTGTCATGAGCTCGAGCCCAGTACCGCTGAAGACCCGCCGTGTAGGGGCGCGATGCACGTTAAATCTGTCGCCCTCAAACGCCCTCCCGTTGGTGTGGTGTGGTAGTTAGGAGAGGGGGTGCCAGCTCAGGTGTCATCCGCGTCACTTGACCATGGTTCAAAATTACGCGATCCGTCGTCAAAAGCCCTCGTGTAGCTGAACAGTTTGACTTTAATATTCACTCACTCACCCTGGGATACTCTGTATATGTGTGTATTTTTTATGGTTCTACGTTTTTCGAAATAGTAATTAACATTAACTAGGAACTAAATAAGTTTTAAAAGAGTGAAAATCTTTTATATTTTGTATCTCCCTTACATAAAATTAAGAGATTCACAAAAAATATATTCAGATTATATTCTAACAAAATGTTTCAGTTTTTCCTCTCTTTTCTTCTCTAAAGACATTTTCCTTAAAAAATTCATTTTTTGCATAATTTTTTTAAAGTTGCAAACATCATTTTCTTTCGTGAGATTTTTTGAGGAAAAAATAATAGTACTCTAGAGACTGGCTTACATGAGAAAATACTATATAGGTTATTCTTATTTATATAATGTCAACTCAAATAAGGCTTTCGATTATTTAAACATCTTATACTACTTTTACATCCTCTTCTCTCTACATTATTTTAACAGGAGGGGAAAAAAACCTTTCTTTTCTGGAAAAGCAACTGTAATATACTTTTTAAACAATATTTCTAGATATAAACTAAATTTATGACTTTAATAATAATTTATTCAAAGTGCTTGAATCATCGTCTGTTCGTTTCAAAGTAGAGAGAGAGAAGTATTTTCCCGCTTTTCTCTTCAAGCAGAAGAAACAGTTTATTTTTATAATTTTTTTTTCAGTTAAAAAGATAAACAATCAGCTCTCTCCAAATCCCAAACGATTTTGGTCTTAATCGTATCGTAAATAGGCGCAGTGAATTAAAGAAACATTTAAAAATAAGGAAAACTGTAAGCTGTGCGATTAAATCCTAATATGTACATTTAAAAGTGATTTGTAGCTCCTATCGTAATACAAGTCATTTTCTAACATCAGTAATTACGCTCTGCCGTCTTTCCCAAACTTTTAGTAATTAATCAAAGAAAAAAATTAGAGGTCCTTTAAATGGGACGTGTAATTATCAGTTTTATATGGAGGATGGATATTTAAATGCGAAGATAATTATGAATGTTGAAGGTAAGGTTTGATTTTGTTTATGGTAGTTCATTTGTTTATTCATTAAAAGAACAACTTTCACTTAAAGATTCTGCTTTTCTATGTCCAATTTAAAATCTTTTAAAAGTAATAGGACAGTTATTGAATAAAATTTAAGAAGAAATAATTTATGTTTGTATTTTAAACACTTTTTTGTTTTTGTTTTTTATACGATGAATGAAATATATTTTAAGGTATCCGACTAGGTTGAAAAGTGTTTCTTTGGTGTTAGATGTAATGACCATTAGAAAAGAAAAGAAAAGAAATATAAGTATATTGAGGATAAATAAGGAATAATAAATAAAACTAGATAATTTTAAGTTGTCTTCCTAGTATTTACTTTATATAACTCATTAGAATATTTTTTAAATATATTTTTTGAAAAAGGATATTTTCACGATAATTTTTGTGCAAGAAAAAAAAAACGGAATGCCTCCAAAAGAATCCAATAAAGTTCAAAGCAATTTGTGACAGTAATGTCATACGCCCTTTAGAGTGTAACAAACCATAGGTTTTAAGATAGTTAAATTTAATCACATTTTACACCCATTTTTAGCTTAGTAATTTTAACGAAAAATGATTAACGTCAAATTTGTGAATGCTTATAAAATATTTATTTCTTAAAATATCTTTTACTCTGCAGTTTATGACACTTCAGGTAGATCAAGAAGTATGTCAACGAAATTAAAACTACATTATATTCAATGTATTTTTATTTATGTTGTGTTTCTTAGCATTGAAAAATTTGATAAAATTTTATAAAAGTAATATTTTTTAAAAACAGTAGGGGGAAATATATTATTTATTTAATTATTATGACTTTTTATAAGCCATTTATGTTCTCTAAAACAATAAAATTCTTCTAAAAATCTATTTTTGAAAAAGTTGTCTCCGAATCTAGTCGGATGCCTTAAGTATTAGATTTTGAATTTTAAATAGTATGAGCAACTCAATCAAAATGTAAGTAATAGGTTTAATTCTATTTTATTACGATTTTCATTTTTGCATTTTGATATTTTTCTTATTCGATTCTCTCTTTTGAAGTTATTTTCAATAAAAAATAAACCTTTTAATTTGAACTTTTATAATTTTTTCACTACAAATTTAAAACGTTATTTGGTTTTTAAAATTTTTACTTATGTTAAGTACAACCTCAAGTAGGAAGGTCTTGAAAATAAAATTTGCTGAGAGGCAACTAGTATATTTATATTTTTAAGATTATAAATATAAATTTGATACACATAAATATTTATGTTATCTTTGAAAGGGATATTCTGCTGAGAATATTCCAGATTTATCATACTATGCTTCTCATATTTTTCTATAAATTAGACGCACATAAAAATTTGTGTTCTAAAATATATTCAATTTTTATTCACTGAGCTTCCCTCTTTAGCACGATTGCATACATTGTATTTTTGTCAATTTGAATCATTTGCTATAATTCACTCTTTCTTTAAAACGACACCTAGTGCCTCATAAGCATTTTGAAATTTTTATGTTTCTGTGTGTGTGTGAATGGACGTAAATTTAATTTCATTACCTTTTTGAAGGGCAATTACTGTGATTTATTTAATTAAAAATAATTAAACATTTATAACATATGAAATTAAACAAGGAAACGTTATTTTGCGTTTATTTAAAGAGATAAATTGTAAGCATTAAATATTAAATATTCTAAAATGCATGTAATAGAGAGAACCTAAAAATGAAAGAGCCTATGACATTTTTTAAACTTAAGGATAGGATACTTTAAAATTCTCACATGACATTAAATTTATGGAATTCTGTCTTTTCCTTCAAGTTAATAAATATTTGATATTAATTATTCCATGCATGCATAAATTTCAGATAATGAACATGAGCTTAACACTCGAAAAATTATTGCTTATTTCTGGTGAACTTATTTTGTGCTTTTTATTGCAATAATAATTTGAAATTTTCTGTCTTTTAAAATGCAACAAGAATAATTTTACTTTAAGGTAAAATTTTTTCTAATAATTATATTAAAAACTAAGAAAATTAAAAAAACAAATAGCACCGTATTCTGAATGTTGATTTTTAACAAAATTTCCAAAACGCTTATAACTTCGCTTGTAGAAGAGTCAATATCAATAAAGCCTACAATCCATAAGAATGACTGAATGCATCAGTCATATGATTAAGAGCATATTTCAATTCCTACACTTTTAAGATATACACTCTAGTGTCACGCAACATATACAAACAGTGGGTTACCTTTTACACCGTATATAATGCAACGTATAGAAATCTACACCTTCAATCATTCGCTTTGTGGTTTCACGCAACATGCCCATCAGAAAGGTGAAAGTATCGTCCCCTTAACGTTACTCAATGCGTAGGTAGGGTCAGAGTATTGTTAGGATTAATTGTGTATCACCAGGGTTGTCCATGTCCAGTGCTTCCTCGAAAAGTCCTTTGGGAAAGCATCCCTCCCAACATTTAATTGTATTACACTTAGCTCTTGAGACGACCCGAATAATAGCGAGTAGTATATAAAGTATCTTTTGTGATAAAAATCACAGTCCCTTAATCAAACAAATCTCTTCAGTACTCTGACAACGTTCTGAATCAAGCAGTTAATAATACTCTGGTAGTAATTTTGGGGTTTATCTGAAAACCTGCTATGTACAATAAATTATAGTTTGAAAAAAACTAAAAAACGCGCTTTTATACTGAATCGAACTAAAAAGTAAAAAAAAAAATTCTTAATAAAGAATAAAATGATTAACGCGAAAATGAATGTCATAGTGGTAAAAGCGTGGGGTGCTTTGTACTACATTTTTACACTAATTCAGCTTTTCGGAATAGAAGTTAGAAATTATAACAATTGACACATTTATAGAACACCCCACGCTTTTACCCCAATTACATTAATTTTCTCGTTAAACATTTTATTCTATATTAAGAATTATTATTTTTTTTTTACTTTTTAGTTCGATTAAGTATAAAAGCGTGTTTTTTAATTTTTTTCAAACTATAATTAATTTTTCATTTTTTAGTTCTATCTACAATAAAAGCGTGTTTTTTAGTTTTTTAAACTATCATTTATTCATTGTTGAATTTATCCTTGAGTTTTATTTGGAGCCGGAATTACGTGGCTACTGGAATTAGTCTTGCTCTTCAATGAATTTTTTATTAAAGGTCTGAAGTGTATTTATTCTCTCCGTTTACGAGGCCTCGGATGAGTCCCATATCGTTATATTAGATTCCGTCTCAAAAGATCAGGACAAACAATTAAAATTGTGTTAAGTAGAAAAAGTTCAAATTAAAAAATATTTTAATGTACCTTAAAAAATATAAAAAAATTCCTCTTTTCCTTTTTTTTTCTTTTTTCACATTTTCATGCACTGTGATCCGCTTCTGAGCTATGGTCCAAATTTCAAGTCTCTAACTCAACCGAAAGTCACTTAATTTAAAATCAATTACAAAATTCCACCCGGACAGACATTCAAGAATGAGAGTGAAAAAAACATGGTAATATTAAGTGTCAATCAAATTATCCCCTTTTTTAACGTATTGCTATAATGTTAATTCGTATCATCACTTCTAAGCGTATAGCTTCATAAAAATAAATTATAGTTTGAAAAAAACTAAAACACACGCTTTTATACTGAATCGAACTAAAAAGAAAAGAAATAATTCTTAATAAAGAATAAAATGATTAACGAGAGAAAAATGTCATTGTGGTAAAAGCGTGGGGTGCTTTGTACTACATTTGTACACTAATTCAGCTTTTCGGAATATAAGTTAGAAATTATAACAATTGATACATTTATAGAACACCCCACGCTTTTACCCCAATGACATTAATTTTCTCTCGTTAATCATTTTATTCTTTATTAAGAATTATTTCTTTACTTTTTAGTTCGATTCAGTATAAAAGCGTGTGTTTTAGTTTTTTTCAAACTATAATTTATTTTTCATTTTTTAGCTCGAACTACAATAAAAGCGTGTTTTTTAATTTTTTAAACTATCATTTATTCATTGTTGAATTTATCCTTGAGTTTTATTTGGAGCCGGAATTACGTGGCTGTTGGAATTAGTCTTGCTCTTCAATGAATTTTTTATTAAAGGGTCTGAAATGTGTGTGTATTTATTCTCTCCGTTTACGGGGCCTCGGATGAGTCTCGTATCGTTATATATTAGATTCCGTCTCAAAAGATCAGGTCAAACAATTAAAAGTGTGTTAAATAGAAAAAGTTCAAATTAAAAAATATTTTAATGTACCACAAAAAGTATAAAATTCCTCTTTTCGTTTTTTTTTCTTTTTTCACATTTTCATGCACTGTGATCCACTTCTGAGCTGTGGTCCAAATTTCAAGTCTCTAACTCAACGGAAAGTCACACAGTTTAAAATCAATTACAAAATTCCACCCGGACAGACATTCAAGAAAGAGAGTGAAAAAAACATGGTAATATTAAAAGTCAATCAAATTATCCCCTTTTTAACGTATTGCTATAATGTTAATTCGTATCATCACTTCTAAGCGTATTGCTTCATATTTTTTTTCTCATGCACGAGCCTTTTTTTTTACTTTCATTTTCAGAAAAATGTTTATATTATGGTTTGAAATTGTTAACACACACCCACCCTCCACTTTCTCAGATGCAGAACCCTTTTTTTTGTTTTATTTCTATTAACCGCAAGTGTATTTTATGCATGCATATAATTAGATTTAAATTCAAAACATTCCCTTTAGGGTTACCTTGCATTCCCTTATTCTTTTAGTAGCTAAATCTGAAATTAGTCGCCAAATCTGGAAATGATGTATGAAATTAGTCGCCATATCTGAAAATGGTATATGGAATTAGTCGCCAAATTTAAAAATTATATATGCAATAAGTCACCAAATCTGGAAAAAATATGTGGAATTGTCGCCAAATCTGATTATCCTTATTCCTGACGATCCTGAAAATTACAATGGAACAAAATTATGAAATTATTGTATTGTCATCGGTCTTTGACAAGTATGCGAAATTTCGAATGAATCCGATCTTTTTTAGAGGGTAAAAATCGAGTTCTAAGATTCCGTTACATGCAAGTGAAACTTATAAAAGCGTGTTAATAAAAAATATTTAGCAGTCAGAACATAAACTATTTTTTTTTCTCATGCAGGAGCCTTTTCTTTAATTTTAATTTTCAGAAAAATGTTTATATTATGGTTTGAAACTGCTAACACACACCCACCCTCCACTTTCTCAGATACAGAACACTTTTTTTTTGTTTTATTTCTATTAACCGCAAGTGTATTTTTTACATGCATATAATTAGCTTTAAATTCAAAACACTCCCTTTAGGGTTACACATTATTCTTTTAGTCGCTAAATCTGAAATTAAACGCCAAATCTGGAAATGATGTATGAAATTAGTCGCCATATCTGAAAATGGTATATAGAACTAGTCGCCAGATTTAAAAATGATATATGCAATAAGTCGCCAAATCTGGAAAAAGAATAGGGAATTGTCGCCAAATATGATTATCCTTATTCCTGACGATCCTGGAAAAGACAATGGAACAAAATTATGAAATTATTGTATTGTCATCGGTCTTTGACAAGTATGCGAAATTTCGAATGAATCCGATCTTTTTTAGAGGGTAAAAATCGAGTTCTAAGATTCCGTTACATGCAAGTGAAACTTATAAAAGCGTGTTAATTATAAAGGAAATTCTGCTGAAATGATGCTATGGCCATGGGAAAAAAATAAGTAAAGAACACATAAGTATTGAATTTTGCTTCAATATGTATAGCATATACTTGAACATAGAAAAATCATATTCCTTATATGTATTTAATTTTCGATATGAATTATTTACCAGTATGTTGCTACCTCCTAATACAGGGCAAGAATAAATGATTCATTCTTTTTTAAAAGGTCATACTTTCAAAAAATATTACACGTACGAACATGAAAGATATATGAATAGAATCATAAACTCACCAAGTTTTTATTGTTTATTCCACCCCTCATACTCTCATTAGCACATCCCAGTTCCTGACTAATGATGAAATTCCGCCTCCATGTATTAAACGTATCAGTGAGAATGACTTTGCTTTGTTCCCCTGTCCATCCAGATTCCCTAATTTAACACCCAGTGTCTTCTCCCTATGAGAGTACGTTACGGACCTTGTTTACGTACCCCCCTCCCCTACCGCAATCCAATTCGATCTCAAAGTGCACATCAGTGCTGCAGTTCAGACAATTGACAGGACTATGCTACAAAATGTATAGAATGAGCTCGATTATTGTCTGAACGTGTATCACGTCACCAAAGGGGCACATGTTGAACATTTGTAATGTGTAGAAGGTGTATAAACTTGATGAATTTGTGGTTCTTTTCATATATCCTTCACGTATGTCGTGCAATGCTTTCGAAAATATAACCTTTTCTAAATAAATGAATCATTTAAGCTAATCCTGTTCTATCCCATTACAAAGACTGGGGACACATAAATAACCATTTAGTATTACACCAAACCAAAGCATATGAATTGATAAGTCATAAACGTAAAAAAGTAGACAATTATTTGTATGCTTTGTAAGTTTTTCTGTTACTCTTTTCTTTTCTAAAAAATTACAAAATGGTTAAAGTCAGGATACTAATTTCTTTGACATTTTGTTCTGTCTGTGTTTCATTTTTTACTAATCAAGATAAGAATTTATTTTCCTTATTTTTGGTATTTATTTGTGTATTATTACTGCTATAGTAGAAACAACCATTGAAAGAGAAATTCCTTAGACATCATCTAGCAATATTTTAGAAATATATTAAAAATTCCATGATTGATCGTTGGCAATCTAACGCAGGCATTTTTTTTCTTACTATCTTTAACATGACCCAGAATTACTAAAATAACTTAGATTCCAAATCTTTCTTTTTGTTTTTATAAAAAAAAAATTCCATTCATATAGAATTACAATTTTGTTTCTGTTTAAAAAAGAAATTATAAGGCAAACAAAATTTTAAAAGTATTAAAATTTCAAAATTTTAAGCACTGCTTGCATCTATTCAGTTCTATTGGTTTCAAGCGCATTTTTATTTAGAGCTAAAATTATTAAAAAAATTTTTTTTAAATTAAAATAATCAAAAAATTTTATTTTAAAATTAAAAATTCATTTGATCAGTGTTTCGTAAAAAATATATACTTCGAAAAAGATTTAGCTATTATAACATACACATTTTAAGAACGAAAACGTTTGATGTTAAAAAGTTTAAAATAACAGCCACGCACAAGATACATAAAAAGGCTTATTAAAGACATGAAATACATTTGTTCATCATTTGACTTCTTTAAAAAATGATTACAAAAAATTGTTCCTATGTGAGGGGAAATGCTCATAACTTTTTACTTAGGTAAAGTAAACAACGATTCTCCAAAACGCAACAAAATACAAATAAATTAGAAACTTAAAAGACCATTTAATTCACTCGAGAATTTACGAGAAAATAATTTTGGCCAAGATCCATTTCCGTTTTCTTAAAGTAAAGAAAATTTATTTCGGAAAATGGAAAACTGGGTGATTTATATTTCAGTTTGAGGTCATTATATAAAATTCTGCATTAAATTTTCACTAACCTCGTTTTTCCATCACTTAAAAAACGCTATACGCCAGAAAACTTTCCCCAAATAAGTGAGGCAGTTAGAAGTGGTCTGTATAAATAAATAAAAATATATTGAGATATGTAAGAGCAGCTGAATAATAAGTAGCGCCTCCATTGAAAAAAGCAGCTGCGAATTTGTAAGAGCTGTTGATTCCGTACAATTATTTTTAACGGTGGCTATTTAATGTATGTAAAACAGAAATAAAAAAAATGTTTTCTGTATTTTATTTATTTATTTTTTGCAATCGTTATAAGTAGCTCTGATGCGATTTTGTATTAATGAGAGTTTTTCATTAAAAACAATACAATTACAGAAAATATATTAGAATTGAAAAAATAAAATGTTTTTATTTATTATCAATACTTTTAAATGTTACCTTAAAAATGTTAAATGTTCTAAAATTAAAAACTAAGAAAATTATTCCTTTTTTGTTCAATTAATATATTTATGACCATTTAAATATAATTAGAAAGAATATTACAAATTATCATTGATAATATATTTCGAAGTGAAAAAATTTATTTGAATTTTAATCCGATGTTTTTATACCGGAATATTCTAATGAGCTACAAACAATCTATACCTGAAACTAGGTAACATTAGTTTATTGTTAATTAAACAGATTTAAAAATGTACATTTACACATGAACATTTTGTCAAAAAAGAGTGGAAAGTATTTTCGGTAATTTATCTCTCTCTTGTGATACATTTACGATAATTTTCTAATTTAAATACAAAGACATGATCTGACTAAAATAATCCCTGTTAGAACAATTTTTAAATGCGTAATTAACGATTTTTTACACACTTTTTATTTGATTATCCGATAAAATTGAAAATATTTTAAAAGTAATCGAAACAACGGTATCTTCTAAAATGATACGTAAACACATTTACAGACATATTAGTATTCTTTTTGTTGAAGAAAAAGAGTTGTCTAACACACAATCTGTAAATGTATTTTAAATTCTTTTAATTTTATATAGATAAATTGGTTTAATAGAGCGTAACATCTTTTTTAAAAAATGCATGTAAATACGACAAAAGCCTAATTAAGACAATTAAAAAAATTAATCCTCTCTTCAAATTTGTTTTTTTACTCTTCCTAATTGTAATATACATAAAAGCTGATTCAATTTACCCCTGTGTAATTGAATTTTTATGTTGTTCTTTAAAACACATTTACTGAAGTTGAATAGTTGTTTACAACTTAGTATAAATCGATGAAAAATTAAAAATAATTTATATCCTGATCCTGTGAAACAATTTTTTTTTCTAGATTTAGTATTTTTTTTCTTTGACTCTTTGGGACAGGGTTTTACTTAGTTTAATTTAAGATTCAAAGTTGAGTTTTAGATAAATGTATGAGAATATAAAGCGCGTTTTTAAGTAATTTTTTTTTAAATTTTGAAATACTTGCGTTCGATTCAGAGCTTTGAAAAACTCATTACATTTTAAAAAATCTATAAATGTAGAAAAGTATTAAGTATTCTGTCATAAAATAAATTGTAATAAGATATGAAATACTTTTGGGGTCTATCTATTAATACGAAAGTGAATAATATTGAAACACAGTTATTGAAATGCTCGAATGCACTGTATATATATTTGAACAAATGCTAATTTTTACTACGAATTATCTCCATGTTATAGATACATTTTATAATATTCAGTGAATATATTTTTTTTAAATGTCTAAATGCATTTTTTTGAGGAATTTCATTTTAAAACTTGCTGTATATTTTTAAAATATTTTTTAAATTTAAGTAATGGGAGAGTAGAAATTACCGCGTGTTGTAAAAATTCTTTAACAATTTATTAGACCATTTTTTTTTTCAGTAATCTTATGTTAAAATGTTTTGGGAAATGAGATTAATTCACATAAAAAGAAATTCTCATTTAGCTTATAACATAAAATTAATTTGATTTTTGAGACGGTTTTTGACGTAGGATGGTTTCCCCTTTCCACAGAGATCCATTCAAAGAAAGGATATCTTATGTTTTGCGCATTTCTTTTGCTATCGCATTACATGATATTTATAAAATATAATTTTCAAATACTAAAATCTACAAAATAAATTATAAATTAGATATATTTTCTTATACAAATGCTTAAGACTTTATACATATTGCTTTCCATGAAATTTCAGAAAACAAAGATCAACACATAGTGGGACTTTGCAAGCTATACAAAAGTATCTTGTTCTTCTCTCCTATGCTTTAGTAGAGCAAAATGGCAACGTCTATATGTTTTTTGTAAAGTTGGAATTTGATCACCAAATTTAATGAGTCATAAGTCATCTAGAACAGTGTTTTCTTCTTAGTCAGGAAACTTATTTGTCATCCTTTGTGTTAATGACTTGCAAATTCAGAAATCATTTGTCATGCTAGCCGAAATACTAGCAGCACAAATCATAGGTGAGAAAATAGATTCCCATCAACATTTAAAAATAAATGAAAATGGTGGTAAGTGTACTTACCACGGCTGTATATAAATGGTTAACAAAGTTAGAATAAATACCGTTTATCAACTGAAATATTGTGAGACATAATCAAATTTTACAGTTATATCTCTGTATAAACTATATAATAGCAAAATTCAAGATTAATTTAAAATGAAGAATATATATTAGTGTTAGTAAAATGCTCAAATCATCAAACAGAACGTAAATAATAATGCCAAAATAAAAATTAAAATACTATGAAACTGAGATCTGATAGTTTTTGTCTTTCATTTTCAAAACATATTATGGTTATAGTTTTATTACGTAGCTCTTTTGGTTCAATATTTTCTATACCAAAATAAATATTTCAGTTTAATTAACGCATTTAGTTATTATTTGTTTCCAATGAAAAAGTTACCTCTAAAAATAAGTCAGAGAAAATTAGTAATAAATAAATAGGAAATATAATCTATGAAAATTGAGGAGTATATTCTTGAGAGCTCCAACTGAAAGTTGAATAATATACTTTAAGGAATAATTCCTAATTATATAAATAATAATAATAATACCTCGTATTTTAAACGGAAAGTTAAGGCTGAACAAGTTACCGTTATTCAAGTTTTTTATTGTATTAAAAAATGTTCATTGCTGGGGAAAGAAAATCCTAATGTACTAGAAATGGAATTCAGTAAAGTTTTACAAAATATATTCGTTATATCTCATTTATTAGGTTTTGAGTCTTTATTAAGTCTCTTCAATTTAAATTTTTCATAAAATATGAAAAGTTACTTTAAAAGACTCACCGGAATATCTTCAGTTAAGGATATTTTATTGCTATGACAAAAATTATTTTATGCAGGAATAAAGTAGAGGATTAAATGAATTGAGTAGTATTGCATTCATGAATAAACATAAAACTTATTTGCATAGTAAACAAATAAATCCAATAAAAATCTAAAAAAAATATTCTGAAAATAAAGAAAATTGAAAACACCAGACAAACCTAAAAAAATACAATAAAAGAATGTATGTCTTTAAATGAACATGCCTCTGATTTGAATTTTCACTTTTGCTGCCACGATTATTTATATGAAAAACACATTCACTCCAGTTTTTATTTAATCCAATAAATAAAATCCTCACGTCTTTGTATATTTTTTTAACCGAAAGTGCTTTGAGTAAGAATTTTTTTTTCTTTAGCCTCCGAGATTCGAGATTCTTTCTGTTCTTTTTTAAACATATTCATAACTTAACCGAAATTGCTGCGTCGTAAGAAGGAAAAAAGAAATGGAAAGAAAATGAAGTCCACTTATTTGATATTAAATATCTCGAAGCATATGATAACAATAGATAGACGGTGTGTTTACAATTTTTATAGCAGAGAGAATTTTCGATAAGATACATAAGATTTACACACACACAAAGAAAAATATTAGAAATAAATGCCTGTAACGAACCACTAAAAGGTATTTCATCCTTTCGAACTGTCAAATAATGTGGAGTCTCCAACAAAGAATAATATTTGGTGGCATTAATACCAAAGTGACATTACTTTCTCTTCTTACACAAGACAGAACTTGCAAAAAAATATCCTTCCCTTGGGCGACACCTGTTCAATTTACATTTTCGATCTGAGCTCTCGTTATTAATGATATGCAAATGACTTATCATTAATTTTGAAAGAGAAAAAAGACAATTTTGTGCTCGATTGACTATTGCCGGGGAGTAAGGATACTTTATGCTATGCATTTATCTATGGTTATTTGAGAGTTGACTAGTTTTCCGTTCCAAACTCGTATGATTAGAACTTACCCAACTAGTTAAACGTACCTAACTAGATGTAGTCGACTGAAAAATAATTTGTTTTTGTTGAAGAAAATTCTACTTCTTCAATTTTTCATGGTATTAAGATATTTCTTGTTATTAATCTTCGCATTATAAATAGTACTGAGGATCTGTTGTTTATCTAGTAGTGGATTTAAATTGAAAAGTGGTTCTTGTGATATTTTTATGTTTGCAAACTTGAATAATTTCAAGACATTATGATTATTTGTGTATTCTGCTGTATTCCGTAGTTTGATGTTGATGTTCGACCGTTTTTTATTATAAAGGGTTTTCTTGGGAAAGGAAGTAAAAAGTTTCTTAAGAAACGAACAGTTCTGCTTTTCAAAATGATTCTCCTTCACTCGAATTTGCTTATCATAAGCCAGGGGTGGATAACTTGTTTTGTCTCGGGGGGGGGGGGTAACATTGTGGGAGCGGAGGGTATCGGAGGGCAGCACCTTCTTACGATTGCATTCATTATAAAAAAATAATAAATATAAGTTAAATAAAAAATCGTGGCAGTTTTATTCAATTTATTTATGTTCTAATTTCATAGTGTCTAAAGCTGAAAAAGTTTCATTCAAACCACTCCAAAAGTTAAAAGATGCGTGGCTTACGGAAAACTTTTGAAAAATCTCCTTTCCCTAAACTGTGTGTGTGTTTTTTTAGAAAAGTGGTTTCTTATGAAAGTCGATCCTCTTACACATTAACCTTAATAAAAGTTAAAGTATATATAATGTATGCAAAAATATACAGTTTGCATATAAAACTAAAGGAAAAGCAATTCGACTCATTTTTCTAGCTATTTGCATGATACTCCGAGAAATGAGCTTGGACTCCGGGAAGAAAATTCGAAACAAAATTAAATGAAATCATTCTACAAGCGAGTCTCACAACTTGTACACTGTTATTAACTTCACAAAATTAGCTGATCGTGTGAATTAGTTCATGTTTGGCTTAAAATCTAGAACATCTTAAGATAGTTTATCTTATATTTAATTTATTTCATTAATAGATGTGACTGAACTGTAAAAGGGTTTGTGTCAAAAGAAAGAAAAAGAAAATGTTTTCTTGCAATGATTTTATTCTATCTCAAATCTTGTTCGTTGAAATGCATGTTAACAAATTATTAAGTTGATTCTTTATTTAAGATCGCAATGATGAACAGTTATATTTCATATATGTTATAGGATAAAATATTTGTATTGCTCTCTAAGCAAGAATTTCAGAAATATAGATTTGAATCTGTCATTTGAAAGAGAACACAATTTTTTTTTTAAACATACTTTTTTTGTCACAATCACACCCTTAAATGTAAATTTACAACTTGTGTTAAAACCATAGAAGTCCGTTACATTCCTTCTTCTTCAAAGAAATTTGGTGCAATCGGGGTTAACTGCATTTAAAAGTAGAAGTCATAATGGTTAGTGTAGCTTACGTTGAATAGCAACGTTTTGATTGGTTGATATTGTTCCGGTCATCCTTGTTCTGAAAACTGTACCAATTCTCTATAGAAGTTCTTTTGTTTTCGAAAAATATGTATTTAAGGGAACTGGGAGTGAAAATGAATCGAAAAAAGAATAGGAGGTATAATCCGTCAACATACAAAAGAAACATTATTAAAAATTTTGAAGTTAAGTGATAGACACAAACTAATTGGAAAGAAAAAAATGCTCCTATACATATATTTTCACCGGCTAAAATGAAATATTTGTATTAATTTATTTTTAGTTTTGATAATATATTTGTTTAATTGGGTGATTATACTTTACTTTTTCTACAAGCTCTAACTTTTCGACGTCCGTTTAATCGTAAGCAGGCTGATAATAATGATTATTGTGTCATTTATTGTAGACGTAAGAAGAAAAGTTTTTCATATTTTAATCAAGATGAAAATAATTTCTGCTTATTAAAATAAACAGATTTTTAACAAAAGAGGAGCAAGAGATATATGCCTTCATTAATTTATTTAAAACTTATAAGTGAAACAGAGACGTTCACGAGAAGAAAATGATTCTCAGAGGCTAAGTGCCTCTCAGTTTTTTGTTTTAAGACAAACTGATAAATTAAAAGTCGACAAGAAAGCCTTTTATTAGCCTGTATGGAGTTACTGAAACAAGAAGCCACTGGCTGTGGGATTTACTTAATGTTGGAAAGCGTCCGGAGGATAACATAAGACGCCACCCTAAAGTGATTACTGCGTCACCTGAAGTAGGAGAAAGAGATATATATCAGCATATTTTGTCTCCTTTCCAACAGCACACGGTACTACTGAAGAGCCACCATGTTGAGGGAGCCAATGCACGTATGCACGTTAAATCTGTCGTAGCTCAATGTCCTCCCGTTGGTGTGGTCTGGTAGTTTGGAGAGGGGGGTACCAGCTCAGGTGTCGTCCTCACCACTTGACTGAGTTCAAAATTATGAGGTCCGTTGCTAATAGCCATCGTGTTACTGCATATAATGCAACGTTTTAACATAACATTCACTCCAACAGTACAATAATGGAGTAAATGATTATATACTCTAATGATTACAAAAAATATGCAAACGTTTTTCTTTTTAAAAAAAACATTTGTTGCTTATAAATAATTAAAATTATAAATTTGTAACTTCAAAATCTAAAAATACGCTTAGGTTTCGAAGAAGTCCTTGGGAAAGAAGTTCGAAAAGTTTATTCCAAAATATATCACTATATTCATCTCTCAGAAAAGTCCCTGGAAACTTGTGAGCTTGTGTATTACAGAATTTTTTCTGATTCCGGAAAAACTCTGATTATGTCAGTTTTTAAAATAACCGCTTCATTTAAATTTTGTAGGAAAGCTTTCTTCTTAAGGAAATCTTTTTTTCGTTGTATTTAAAATATATTTTTCAAAAGAAGAGAGTTGTTAAAAGTAAAATGTAGCTGCAATTGACAAAAACGTGATCAAATGAGTTTTTTATATGTTCCAAATTCGCAATTGAATTTAAACTACAATAATTTTTGAAGATATGACCTAGTTAAATAAGAAACAAAGCAGTAGTTATGTTTCTGAAACAATACTAATCAAAATGTCTTTTAGAGATTTTTTTTAAATAAGAAATGGGTGTCCCCCCCCCCTTAGTTTCAAAAGAAGAAATATTTGTTTCTTTTTTTAATAGTATTTCCTCAAAAGTCGTTTACGTCATTTCCTTAATAAATATTTACTCAACGGATTGTACAGTTGAATGATAAATATTATTTTGATTAGAATCTAGAAATGCTCTCTAATTCCCTAACACTCCGAGATACTGTACATCCAAGTCATTATTATTGAATTTCAAAACTATTTACAGCATAAAATAAGTAATTAAAACCTTGTTCCACACGCACACATAATTCGTTCATTAATCCCCCCCCCCTTTAAATGGGGCTGCTGGTTGGAAAAACCATTGCAGACCTAGTACATTCACTTTTTAGAGTGGCACGATATAGGTGTGTATACCAATTACTACACAATATAATTTTCGCATCCAGTTTCCTCTCTAGAGAAAGATATCTGAGTTGTGACGATGCGAAACTGTTTTTGGAACTTATTTTTGCCTAGAGCACCCAAGCCAAACAGGCACTCTAGGGATCTTTAACATTCCGCATGATCGTACGACATGGACGCTGTCGATTTCTTGCATCATGGAAATCCACCGACTTGGACCGGGGTCGAACCCGCAAACTAGGGTGTACTAAGTTAGCGTCTAACCAACTACTCCACTCAGCCGGCCCTCATTAATTAAAAGTTATTTGAAACTGACTATTTTAGAAAAGACCAGGTAACTATTTTACAAGCTTCCAATTTTACTTTAGACTGACAACTTACATACAAATTAGATTTATATAAGTAATTTGATTTTTTTTTGCATGAATTTGATAATCAACTAATACCTTTTTATTTTTCTTTACGGTTTCAAAAGCATATTAATAAAAAGAAAACTAAATTATTTTATTAAGCGTAGTTGTGTCCCAGAACGTTATGAATACCAAAAAAATGCTTGGAAACTAATAATGGATTGAAGAATTGGTATTGTGGTATTAAAAACTAATCATCGAAGAGAATTAAATAAAGAATTAAGAAATAAAATTTTGAAATAAACGAATGAATAAAAATGCTGAAATCAATAAAAGGAATCAATAGAAACTTAAGATAATAATAAAAAGAGATCAAGAAAAAAATAATTTTTTAAAACGAGAAAAAAAATTATTAAATACTAAATTATAACTTTTGCTATAAGTAATAATAGAATGTTTCCCCTGAACATTCCTTCTGATTATTCCTCTGACCACTACGCTAGTGCTTCTCTAACTTTTAATATTTGAAACCCAGTTTTCAATCATAATTTTCATCGCCCCCACCATACAATAACAATGTATTGAATGCAATACTAATGTACTTTGACGCTAAAGGTACAATGCGACTTTAATTGTAGGACCGTATAAATTATCAAGATAAGAGTTAAATTTTGTTTATGTTACTTTTAAGAAATAGATATTTTAAGTAATATGATAAGTATTATGTTACTTTTCCTTTCTAATTTTTAAAATAGAACAGATTGCAAAATAATTTTTAATTAAATCAAATATTTATTTCCTCAATCATCCATTTCTAAAGTCTAATAATCTATTTTCAACATCATACCTTTGTGAAACCAGATTTTTTGCCATAGTTACTTTGATGACAAAATAAAATCTCAGTTAAATATAGAAAAAGACCTTAGAGAACCATGAAAAACTGCTCTGCAAGACAAGCCCCGTGGGAGTCATTAGTTCATATAAAACTTGTTCTTAATTTAGTATTGATAAATTAGTTGTCAAATACATTGTGCAGTACTGATAAATTTTGTTTTTATGATGTCAAAATTTATTCTGTTTTGCTTCCTTTTAGTAAATTAATATATTTCTTAAAATAATCTTAGTTTTCCACTTTTCGATATGCTCGCGCCCGCCATAGTTTAGAGAAACGCTGCACTATATTTTGGGTAAAATATATTTTTATATCCACCCAACCGTCTCTTGAACTGCAATTTTCGAAATCTGTCGTCAGCAGCCTTTGTGATGCGTATAAATGTGACGTTAATAAACAATCAATCAATTAATCACCCCCCCCCCCCTCCCGAACTGTTGCTCTCTTTCAGCAACTTCACTTTTCAAAAGCGAAACTGTACTAAAAAAGCCAGGCGTCATCGAGTCTACGAACGTACTAGGCGGCTGTCATGACAACAATCTGACAACCAATGAAAATCATTTTACTACTCTTCGGAGAATAATCAAATTTTTAGTTAGAGACTTTGTGGACGTTTGCAAAGTTAAAAATAACACAGAGCATGTAGATGTGGTTTTATTCATCGTACTTAAATACATCTTAACACAATAACATGATTACTAAATTTTAAGTCACACCAAAACAAATATAAAATTGCGTTTTCTGCGGTACTGTAATATAAAAAAAATATAGTATTCTTAGAAATTATTTGTGTTTAAAGTTTTTATTCTATTTATTTTCTCTCCAAACATTTATTATGAACAAAATGCGCTTAGTTCTGGATTTTTTTTATTTTAAATCAGTTTCGTTTAACATAAAACATCTTAATAAAGTTTTCAATCTATAAATTACTAAAACTTAAAAAAATAGAATACATGAGGATATATTTCGCAATGAACTAATGTGTCGATATTGCCAATTACATTCATGAATTTATGGACAATATTGATTCAGAAAAAAGTGTTAAGCATTCTTATAAATTAACAATTGGAGCAAAATAACTGTAACGGGTCTATTCGCACCTTTCACTAATACTCTTGAGGAAATTTTCGTAATTTAAATATTGTTCTAATGAAAAATATTTAAATTAATAGACTTTCCCCAAAAGGATTGGTGAAGGTACGCGAATAGACCCGTTATAGAACTCGTTATCAAAATTAAAATTTGCTATCCTTTGTAATATTTTAATTCGAAGTATAATACGAACTAATATTATCATAAAATAGCAATTTTAGTAAGTGTTATATACTCAAAATTTTTAAAAATTTTATTTAAACATTTCTCTACCTTAATTTTTATTAATTTAAAAAAAAAAACCCTGAAATTTTTTGTTTCCATGTGTTATAAATAAGTGCCACGTTTTTGGAAATCAACAAATTGTATAATGATATAAAATACTTCATAAATATTTTGTGTACAGAAATTAAACAATTGTGAAATAAAATATTAAAAATCTTAGTTTTCTTTAAAAAATTACTAAAAGCAATTATTGCGTAATTTTGTTAGGGTTGAAATAAAACGACAAATCTTAATCTTACAGAATGAATTACTAAATAAATAAGTAATAATATAAGTTCTCGAATAAAGCTCCATTTTCGGTTAATGTTCTTTCTAAAAATAAAATTTTTATGCGGAGTTAATTTCGTTATCGTTCCTTAAAAATAAAGAAAAAGATTTTAAGTGAAATGCAGAATAACTGGTTCATAAAAAAAATATTTTCTATTTGTACGCTCTTAGACATTGCAGGTGCGAAATGATGTGACATCAGTTCGATAAATGGTTCAATACAGTATAGAGAATTATGACTCATTTTTTCTTTCTATTTCCAGAAGGTTATTTTCGTTCTTTGAACTGCACATGCTCTAACTCATTTCATAAATTTTCCTTAGAATTCAAGCTCATGTGTAGCAACTGAGATAGTACATACATTTAAACAGACGTTTTTTCGTCGCATTGAAAATGAAGTGCTATTATTTTATTTAATGACGTTGTAGTCCAGAAAATTTGCGAAAACATTTTAGCGTATATATTGAAAATTTAATAAAAGAAAATGAGCCGTTAGAGATAGGAAAACATAAATAAATATTTAAATGTAATAAATGATCTTTTTTAAAGAATTAATGTGTGCTGAAAGTTTTCCAATTTTTGTGGAAGTACAATAAATTATTTTGAAAAGAAAAGACTGAGAAAATAAAAAATAAGGAAAATATAGTTTTTTTCTGCCCTATTTATTTTCCTAATCCCTCTTTATATAAGCTTTTTTTAATAAAAAAAGTAGTTTCATATTTATAGGAAGCATAGTTTGTGTTCAGCATTTCTTTGAAACTGTGATTCCTATCTCGGATCAGGTTGAATGTTTTAAGAATTACGAATGAAAAAAACTTGGAATTTTCCCCCTGCATTGTATGTTACTTTGAAAGGTGTAATATTTGTCAGAACTTGTATTTTCTCAGATATTGCAACGTAGCTGGTTTTATCAAATACAAAAAAATCCTTTAAAAAATATTTGTATTTTTTCGTTTAAAAAACTAATTTTTTATTAAATGGAAACCACAGTTTATTGTTGAGATTTCTCAGAAGCTTTTGCTTAAAAAATATTTATTGAATAAAAATATGATGCCCTATAATAACCTTCATTACAATATTGTCTTTCATTATGTTGTTGTTCGTTCAAAAACATCTGTTGGCTTGGTAGATGGAAAATACTAATATGTGTCATTTATATTTTCACTGATTTGATTATTTTATAACGCCACCCATTGAAGCAAGAAGATGATCACTGACGACGGATCTCATAATTTTTAATCTAGGAGAAGTTGCGAGGACGAAACCTGAGCTGGCACCGAATTCTTCAAACTTCCACACTACGCTGAAGTAAGGAATTGTCGCGCTCTGTCACACAATGAGCGTCGACAAATTTAACGTGCGTTAGCTCTCCTTCATGGTGGCTCTTCAGTGACACCATGATATAATTTTACTGAAAGTACTCAAATATTTCAACAAATATTTTTCATACTTAAGAATAATCCCTTCATTAACGGAGAAAAAATATTGTCGCGTATGTTTTCTATGATGTTTTCATTTTCTTATGAATGTTTTTAATTATTATAATGAAAAAATAAAAAAAGTCAAAAAGAGTGAAAAAAAATCAACATTCTCCTCAGGCACATTAATAAACCAAATATACTCTACTGCAGAGGTTCCCAAACTTTTTTGTCTCATAGACCCCTTGCCAAGTTTTTTGGTTTTGGGTACTTACCTAATACTAAATTTTTGCAAATTTATCAACTTAAATGTTTTTTGACACCTGGTATAGCACTACTTTAAAAGTTTTATGTTTCTAACTGTAGTTAAGTAGAGTGTTTAAAACTTTAGAAACACATGGGAGTTAATTAAATTAAAATTTAATTAATATATGAAATAATTGCTACATAAAATAACAATTTTTTTAATGGTTGGGATAAATCTGTTGCTTCAATAACAAATTTTCAACATATGGCTTTAATCTTTTCAGGTTTAACCCTAAATCTCCTCGGTTAGTAGTATCCAGTCTTTCTTTATTTTTCTTTCTGTTTTTGTTTTGGAGATTGTCGAGCGCGCTTGAACTCCTCCTCTCTGGGAAGACCGATTAAAAACTTTCTTGAGATGTTCCATAATTTGGGATAAATAACAGGCATACCTTTTTAAAGCCAAAATTTCTGACATTCGTTTATAAACTTTACTTTAAGATCTTCGTTAGAGCTATTAAAATCAGTTCCTTTTGAAATTAGAATTTTTTTAAAATTTGACAAGATGAATTCATTACCTACTGTGATATTACTATAGTCAAAACATTCTCAAACCTAGTTTTAAAACCTGAATAAAGAGCATTTAAATTTGAACATAGATTAAAACATCATTTCTCTGGCAGATTGTCTGTGGCAAATTGAGAAATGGTTAAAATTCGCGACGTTCAGTTTTATATTCCTTTAGCTTGATTTTGGCAAGAAACACTAAAATGATGATTCTTTTTAAATAAAATTTATGCTGTTGCCTTGTAACTGCAAATTAACCCTTGTAAATTCAGTAAATAAAGCTGTAAAATAGGTAAATTTGGTTTTTACACTTGATTAAATTTTTTTTTACAGTCAAGATCTGGTTTAGGCTATCGTAGACCCCTATTTACACCTGATGAACCCCAAAATTATTTTTTCGCTGACGTGGACCCCTTGCAGGCCATTATAGACCACTGGGGGTCCATATAGACCACTTTGGGAATCACTGCTCTACTGGATTCCTGCCCACGGGGATATTGGGGGAAATGAATGTGAGGACGCCCTCGCTAAGGAGGTTCTGGACTTGGATCAGCCTTCCACTGTCACCTCAGAAGATGAAAACGCGGTAGCCAAACGCAAAATTTCTAACTAGAGTTTCATAAAACCAACTATCCCAGAGCTCAATTACCCTAGAAATTTGTCGTCTACATTAGCAAGACTCCGCAAGATCCATTTCAATGGTTTAAAAATATCTCCAGGTAATTCCTGGTCTTACCCCTGTAGAAATTATCCGCAAACCCAACTAACACAAGACCCTATTTTTGACTGCAAGGCTATTCTTGAATCTCTCCTTAAACTTCATGCATCAACACAGGACGTACTTTACAGTCATCAAGCTCCAGACCTGGCCTCACTTGTTATGGGGCTTTTGGACCAATATAGAAATTCACAAAAGCCATAGACAAGACAAAAAGAAGGGGAAAAAAGAACTAAAAGCACATACCGTTTTCTCTCTTATACTGCTGTAAATTGAAATATGCATAGATTGTTTTTATATATATATTTAAAATAATACTCGGTGATTTATTTAAGCATTCTCTTCTCCTTAAACATCTTTATCAGACTGATTAAAAAAGTTTTTCTACTTTCCTAAACCGAGTTTTGGCAACCTCTAGATAAATTCAAAGTTTTCCTTTAGTTCAATAAAAGTTTTTTGACATCTTTTTATTGAAAACTCAGTCAGAACGGCTAGTTCTTCATTGACGAAGACAAGAACAAGTTTTAATTTTTTTAATGCACTATTTTATTAGTTTATCCATTTTTAATACTGTCTCGAAGGTTCTAATATTTTTGGACGAGATTCAAGAACAAGTCTAGAGCGAAGCACTTTTTAAATTATATTTCTTAACATCTTCTTTGTCATCTGTCAAATACCATTCTGAAATATTTTTCCCCGAAAAGAATTTATTCTTAAGCAAGCCGATTTTTGCATGAAAAGCGAATTTTAAAAATCATATTACTTAACATTTTTGTAAAATTTTAAAGTATTTTTTGATAATCTTGAAGGGAAAAAACGATTGTTCAGCTACTCTGATAATGTTGTCTTCAGTTATGCAACAAGATACCAGATACAAGCCACACAATTTAAAATCATGTGCTCTAAACTAATATATATTTTTAAATTTTACATTCTTCTATAGAACTGAATCTTGAATTCAAAAACTATTGAAGCTGGCTAGAAACCTACTAAACTATTATTACCTCGACTTTACAGTTGTTGATTTATACCTTAACTAGTCATTTTTTTAAACCAAAATGCTTTATAAAAGGCGAATTTTTTTACTAAGCATAATTAAATACTTTACTTAATAGAATGAGAAAATGGAAGAATTTTATTTTATTTTAAATTTTTTAAAGTATTTACTCCATATTTTATTTTATGATTGTGGAACATAAAAACTCTAATATTTGCTTTTTGTAAGTACACTCTGCATGCTACGAAGAATTTTCATATACCTTAAAAATATGTTTATGTTCGTACTTTTTCAAACGGCTGAGGACTTTACGTGTTTGTTTGTGAAGAAGTTTGTGCGTGTGTATTCCTTGGAAGAATAATCCAAATAATCAGCAGACAGTTTTGAAACTGTCTCAAAATTTAATTCCTCCTTTCACGAAATAAGCTTTTTTTGTTGTTTATGTTGTCCGAAATTTCAATGGTCGTTGTTCTGAATTGAAAAGCATTGCATCCAGTAGGAAGCAAATTTTAATGATCTAAACTTCTGCCAAAGAAAAATTCCCGTCTTCACCATAAAGAAAATGCCGGATGAAAAACATTTCAATACCATAGTCAAACTACGTACCAGTGGCTTAACGGAGAATATTAGCCCCCCCCCTGGAAAGTCAGGTTTTGGGCCCCCTAGAACCCTGGGCCACTCAGCAATGCGGGGATGTACGTTATGCCACTGCTGCAAACCCTTTTTAAAACACTAGCACTAAATAATATCACCGAGAAAGAAAGAAAATATTAGTGTCCGTACAGCGTATGGGTAAACTGGGTGCGGCCAGCTTTCAGTAGCCACCAAGAAACGAAAGATAAAATTCATACATGTTAAGTCCTGATGTGGCGTTCTGTGGAAATTCTGTGAGAATTAGATACTACTTCCTGAGCTTATGGCTGTAATATATGTGGGGTGATTATGCATTTAGAATCTCCTAAATTGGAAACATTTTAGTTACTTTTAATTCCTTGTACCCCCCCCCCCCCATTTTCATCTATGAGTTTCTAATGAAATGACAATAAAAATCGAAGAAAATACTACACTTTATATTTATTATTATATATACAGGCGATTCGCTACCAGACCGATAAACTTGCGGGGTGTGTAGGGGGTACAACGAACGACTCAGAATTACATAGGAATGCTAGGTCGCAAATGCCACGGTTGCGAGCTATGATGCAAAGAAGAGAAAAAGGACAGAAACAACAACACATTAATGGGACAGAGAACATTTTATTAAACGGTTGTACTACAATAGGTACTCGAAATTACGACCAGAAGTCGTCTGACAGTGACGCTGCATGGAATTCCTGACGTTTGGGCCGATTTATTCAGACAGTCTTGCGGTAGATGGCGCTGAATGGAAGGTTTAATGAACACCGATCCTGCTGGAAGTCGTCATTTACGATCTGTTTCCCGAGGTAGTTGGATGAATTCGTATTCAAACGAGGATTTGGTCGACAAGCTGATAGCGTATGGAGATGCGGGGTGTGACACGCACGCTGTCAGGCGGTTGTACCAGGAACGTACCCGACCAGGCGTATTCCACATCACACGACCTTCTCAAGTGTGAACAGAAGGTTGCTTGGGATTTGTTATTTAACTAGTTAACTGGTTCTTTTTGGTGTACAAGACACCCGTTCCTTCAGTTGAAGATCTCAGAGCTCGAATATTTGTAGCTTCCGGGAGGATACGTGACACGCCAGGAATCTTCCAGAACGTAAAGAATTACAGGCAGTGGCTCTGTCAGGCCTGCCAGACGACTTCTGTTCGTAATTTCAAACACCTGTTGTGATACAACCTTTGAATAAAATGTTTTCTGTTCCATCATTGTGTTGTTGATTTTGTTCTTTTTCTCTGCTTCCTTGCACCATTACTCGCAACTAGGACATTTGCGACCCTGCATTCCCTTATGATGCCGAGTCATTTCTGTACCCCCTACGCACCCTACAAGTTTGTCGGTCTGGTAGAGAATCCCCTTATATAAAGTAATATAAAAATATTATTATGTATAAATAGTTTCATCAAGTAAAAATCGAGAAATAGTAAATGTATGAAATGGTCAGTAAGATATAAACTTAACTTGTAAACTAATTTTTAAGATTATAAAAATCCAGGAAAGATTTTAATAAAATTAGAAGAAGTAATAGGAAGATGAAAGTATCGATTTTTCTTTGTTTTCATGCATTACCTTAATTTATTCAGAGAAAAGGCATACAAATTTCGTGTCATGCGAAACTCTTTTTATGCATGTCACTAAGTCAGAGACTTTATTATTAGACTGAAGCTCCTAAAAAGGTAAACTTAATCTTATTTTTTAATCTTTAACTTCATTTTCTTTGACAGTTTTTTTAGAATTTTGTGCACGATATCGTTGGAATATATCGAGACATTTACTTCAAAATTGTAATTTGTGTTAATGCAGCGTATACATAGTAATAAATTTCTAACAAACGAATTGTGAATGAATTTTTCGTGCAAAGTTTGGCAACAGTTCCTAGCGAAATATTTTTTCTGCACTTAAAAAGGGCATGTATTTTTTTTTTCTGTTTTGAGAAGCTCGTGGTTATGTTTTTCTAGATCTTATTTGTTATTTTATTAAAGTTTGAAAACCAGACAATCATAATTTTAAAGAACTTGATAAAAAATGTCATCTATATATAAGTGACTTTTTAAGAAAAATACCATTTTACCTTTCCTATATAAACAATTATATTACGCTTCAGAAGATCAATTCTTTTTTTTTCTTTCCTATATAAGGATATTTTTATTTACGCAAGAGTAGCTCCAGTACTTTAACAAGTGTACCTTAACTCGAGCTATATTTTCGTTCGCAAAATTTTCTGATACCATACACATTCGTACGCTTCTATTTTTCCGCATAACGTATCCTAAAAACTATATTTTATTAAAATGCAATTTTAATTTTTCCACCTAAAATGTTTTTTAATGTACTATAACAGAAATGTGGTGTAAAAAGTGTGCTACGCACATATACATAACATAATTTAAATAACTATTTATAAATACATTAATAAAATTTTAAAATATTATTATATTTATTAACATAGTTATGAAATTTGATAATCTCTTTATATTGTGGAAAAGTCAAATCTGAAAAAAATTTTTTAAACGTTAATGTATTTGAACTGTGAGTCTTATTCTTTAAATAAGGATGTTTTAACTAGTAGCTTATTACAAAAGGGGGAGGGGGTCGTGAGCTCGTTGCCACAGACACCATTAAAGGAGCAGGAAGAGTAAAGATAAGTAGAGAGGTCGCAAAGTGCGTAAGTGATGCGGTGTGTTAAGTCTATTTGTCTCTTCGTCACTTGACTATGACTCGGATATATGAATTCTTTTGAAACTGCCAGCTGTATAGTTTTAATGTAGCATTAATTTAACCAAAAAATTATTCTTTAATTACTTAATAAATTATTATACTAAAAAGATTAATAGAAAAGGAATTTTTGTACAAATGTTTCTATGCTTTTTAATGTGTTTATTTGTCTTTAGATTCAAGCGTAACAAAAACCCGCATTCTAGAACAATATCACGTATGAAATAAAAACATATAAAAATTATACATCTTATATATTATTCTAAATTATATTAAAAATACATTTTTTCCACATGGCTTATACCAATTCATGGGATTCGAAAATCTATACAAAGCCACTTGACAAACTGTTGAGTGTTAAAATTTGGTATCAAAACAGCCTTTCTTGTAATTTTTAAATTAAAATTTCGTTTATTTAGTTTTTTAATACATTATTTTAAAAACAAAACTACATAATCATTATAATTTTTAATGATAATCCAGTAACATGTTTTTGTCACAAACAATGGATGGATTTATTCGTATTTTTAATATCATTGCATCATTTTGGATTTGATATTTTAGTTCATAAATTAAATATTTATGTATAAGATATTTGGCAATTTTTTCTTCTCCTGTGAAAGAAATCACTCTTCGTTGTAAAATATTTGCATTTTTTTTTGTACTGAGTTTCTATTTTTTAAGAACAATTAAAACAACATCTTACACAATCTTATATTTACACTTTACAATTAGTGTGAATGTATAATACAGAGACTCACCTCAAAATACTCGCAATATTATTAAACTAAACTAATGCGATAAATTAATGTCTGCTATTAAATCACATAAGTCACTGAAATAAAGTTATTTAAAAACCAACTATTTGTAGTTAATTTATATTTAAAATTATAATTTAACATTAAAATCGGGGTTATAATTCTCCAAATGAAAATCGAACAACTCTCAAATAAGTTTCTGACTCCTTTATTAAATTGTAGCACTTCTCGATTATTTAAATATTGTGTATTATTCGATTAGGATTAAATTTTTAAAATGACGATTAGTAGTCTAACAAAACGTGTATCAGTTGAAAGAGATTATGTATGTCGAAAACCACCGACGCAGACAATCAGTCGGTCTGCGAAGGCAATTGCTACATAGTAACGAAATGACCCGTTTCAGCGGCGGGTATTTTTCTCGTCGTCGACTGAAGGAGACAGTTTCCCGACTAGGCTTAGAGTAAATTTTCTCGACATTCATTTCAATATTAAATGTAAGTTTATCAAAGGTCTGCACTTATTAGGAACGCCATTCGCACACAAAAGTTGAAAAGTATTTAAACAAAATGCTCGAATGTAATTAGCCAGATGTTAAAATGCAATTATATATTTTTACTATTATAAATATACAAGAGAATGGAAGCCTCTGGATAGATTTGCTTCTAAGCAATGTTTTTCCTCTTACAAGCGACATTGGAAACAAATATGTAAGGAGACTCAATTTCGCGGTTAAGCTTAGAATAAATTTCCTCGACATTTATTTCAAGATCAAACAAAGGTACGTACTTATTAGGAACGCCATTTGTACACACGAGTTGAAAAGTAGTAATACAAAAGTTCGAATGTAATTAGCCAGAAGTAAAATGTAATTATGTTTATTTACTATTACAATTTTTTCAAGAATAGAAGCTTCTGGAGGGAATTGCTTCTAAACTTCTTGTCTTATAAGCAACATTCGATGTAAATATCTTTCTTTACTAAAAAGAAGAAATTTTTAAATATACTTGTTGAGTTTCTACAGTTTAAAAAATGTCTGCTCAAGATATAATAATTCAAAAACATGAAATGGATTTTTCACTCTTAAATACTTCCTCTAAGAGAAAAATAATTCAATACGTAGCCCACCGTTTTTGACTGTTCAAATACGTAGCAATAATTTTAGAGGACAGAAAGAAAATATCGGAAAACATTTAGAGCAATTTTTATAGAAAAGAAAGTTTTTTTTCTACGTTTTTTTTGTTTGCATTGAATAAGAGTTGCATTGCATTTTTTACGCAATTTTACAATATATCTTTTTACACTTCAATTCCTTTTCTACAGCTATTATGTATTTAAAAATATAACACAAATCTCTAATATGTAAGCTATGTCTTATAATACTACGTAGAGTGATTCTGAAAGTTCTAATGGATTTATATCTCAAAATTTATTAATTTCTTTTTATTCAAGCTATGGAATTTATAAAATTTATTGCACTAAAATTATTAGTATTTTGAAATAGAACTCCTTTCGCTTAGTTAAAGAAACTGACAAAAAGTAATAAAAATAATAATAATATATAAATTTAAGTCAATTCCTACATAGTGTTGTATTCCCTCGTGTTAAACATTGCGTGGTACACGTGATTTATAAATGTAAAAAAGTAGAAAGAGATTTTCCATTTTCCTTTCTATATATGGTGTTGGACTATTATTTTTTATTCGTTTTACTTTTTATCATTTATTAAATTAAGTTATTCTAATAAAATACTATAGAAAAAAGAAAAACACATTCTCAGAAATTAGGCCATCCCAGGTGGGGTTCAAACCCACGACCTTTGGATAAGAAGTCCAACGCGCTATCCCCCTGCAGGGGGCTCACCTTCTTTAGGTGAGTACGGGTGTCACAATCCCGAGGTGCCCTAGTGATCTTTTTCTTTTCCCACGGGGTTTACTGTCTTTGGTAAACACGAGCTTCACGAACCCGGGGTACCCTAGTGATCCTTCTCTATTTTCGACCCTCTTTCTTGTCATTCAATTCATTCTTTCTTTCTCTTCCCGTCTAGACCACAGATATTAAAACAAATGTTTGGCGCAGTATAGCCGAAATCGACTCTTGCGCCAATAAACCCCAATTCACTCACTCACTCCACTCACCCAACGCGCTATCCATTGCGCTACAGGGACATAACGAACGATTTTCCTTTCTATATATGCCGCTGGACTATTATTTATGTTTGTTAATTTTTTTCATTTTTTAATTTAATTAATGAAATAATATTTGAAAAAACTGCATTAACATCAAGGACCATCCACTACAAGTTTAACAAATGTGTTTGAACTTGACCGATGAATAGAAAGTATTTTATTAACGATTGAAAATTAAAAAAAAATTATATATATATATATATGAGAGAGAGAGAGAGTGAACTAATAGTAGGAATTGAAAAATTCAGAATATTTTTTAGATAGCTTGTCCTAATATAAAATTAGGAATATTTTTGGGATTATGAAATTTGTTCTTATTTTTAATAATATATAATATATTTTCTTAAGATTTTTTTATCCTACTTGCAGGTTTATTCTTTTCAAATATACTTCTTAAAAAGGAATATTACTAAACACTATTGAAGCTTTCACGCGAATCTAGAATTCGATAACTTTAGGCATACTATAATATTTAGTTTTGAGAGTCATTTAGTTGTACAACCTCCATACCTACCTTGGGGCCACGGTAGCCAAGTAGTCAGGGTCATGAGCTCATGGCCGGTGTTGTCGATTCGAGGAATCGATTCCTGGTGTCATTGAAGACCCGTTGTTTGGAAGAGGTGATGCACGTTAAATCCTCTCGCAGATGTGATGTGGAAGTTTGGAGAGTGGGGTGTGCCAGCTCAATAGGTTTTAATATTCATTTTTGCTGAGGATTTGATTTTTGATCTTTTTGTCAATTCCGACTATTAGTTCACTCTCTCCCTACATATATACAAGGGGTGATCAAATGAAAAGGTACGAAACGACACGGTGGGTACAAATATAGACTTTATTCAAAATATACACCATAGGCCTGAGCACAACGATCCCACTGATGAACAAGCCGCAGGATTCCTTGTTCAGAGAATTCCTGTGGCTGTGACAAGACCCAGTCCTTCACAGTGTCCTTGAGTACGTCGTCCGAGTTGAAGCGCTTTCCTTTCAAGTGTTTCTTCAGTGGACCAAACACATGGAAATCGCAGGGTGACATGTCCGGACTGTAGGACGGATGGTCCAACGTCTCCCATTGGAACTTGTCCAGTTCCATTTGTGTGACTCTGGAGACGTGTGGACGCGCGTTATCATGGAGCAGAACCACACCCTCCGTGAGCAGCCCCGGTCTTTTGTTCTTGATGGACCTGCGTAGGCGTCGGAGTGTCTCACAGTACACATCGGAGTTAATGCTTTTCTGTGCTCGAGTAATTCTGTGCTCGCATCATTTGAACGCCGCTTTTTATAAGAGCCTCTGCTCTCTCCTGCGCATGCGGGCACCCGCGCATGATCCGATCCCAGTCAGAGTCTCCAATGGTATCCCGAGATGTCTCGCTACATTCTCCCTTGGCGGAATATGCAAATATTTAACTGTTTCATTTTTATGTCGTTTCGTACCTTTTCATTTGATCACCCCTTGTATATATATATATATATATATATAACGTTTAAATTTTCAATCGTTAATAAAATACTTTTTATTCATCCATTCAAGTTCAAATACTTTTTTTAAAACTTGTAGTGGATGACACTTCATGTTAAAACAGTTTTTTTTAAATATTAATTCATTAATTAAATTAACAAATGAAAAAAAGTAACAAATAAAAATAATAGTCCAACAGCATATGTAGAATGGAAAATCGTGCTTTGTATCCCTGTAGCGCGTTGGACTTCTAATCCAAAGGTCGGGGGTTTGAATCCCTCCTGGGATGGCCTAATTTCTGAGAATGTGATTTCTTTTTTACTATACTATTTTATTAGAATTATTAAATTTAATTAATGAATAAAAATAATAACAAGAAAAAAATCTTCAACACCCTATATAGAAAGGAAAATGAAAAATTGCAAGGAAAATCTCTTTCTATTCTTTCACTTAATATTGTGATTCTGTCACATGTATATACATATTTTTATATTGTAACTATTTAATAAAAAGTAACTAAAATAAAATGGTTGTTTGTTGACCTAAGTATAGGAATCGCTTAATTTTTTTTATATTTTACTTGTTAAAATTAACGTCGCAAAGTGATGCTACTCAAGGGCTATTGGCAGAAGACCTCATAATTTTGACCTTCAGTCAAGTGACAAGGGCGATACTTGATCTGGCATTTTACTTTCTAAACGTTCACACCACTCCAATGTGAGGATTTTGAACCTCTATAGATATAACGTGCCTTAACCCTTCTGCTTCACGAGTCTAAAGTGGCACTGGATCCGAAACTGAGATTCTACAACAAGCTAGCGACCATGATCACCCGGCTAATGAAGGTGGTGCGCTGCCCATCCAGTATAGTGGTTAGTGACACTGACTGCGGTGTCGTTGGGCCTGGGTTCGCATCCCGGAGAAGGCACTATATGTTTGTATTGTAATCCTTCATAACTTTAAATTACTTCTGCCTTTGTGATTTGAGCTTTATGCTTACTTCTGTAAGCCCCCGGGTGATACTTTGTGGTGCATGAGGATTTATTAAAGTTCTCAATAAAAAAAAGTTATGTGGTGCAGAAATATCTTGATTCAAATTTACGAAATCTGTCTAGGGTGGTTTTAATTTTACAGAACTGAATCCTAATAACCTTGTAAAAAAGAAAGGATCTCCAATTTGGTCCCACTTCATGAAAAAATGGATTGTATTTGTTCCTAATTCCTATATTTAAATGATTTTTGAGAGCATTTACCATCAGAATCTAAGCTTCAGAACACATCTTTAATGGAGTTTACTAAAATTAACTGTGCGACGAAGCTCAATCCCAGTGTTTAGTCCTCGTAATTAAAAAAAACATTGATTTTGTCATTTTCTATCTCAAAATCCTTCTTTCCTGAGGCACACGCAACTTTCCAACTCCATTTATCTCCGTCATTTGCTAATTACCTTCTTAAAATCAACCCGCACAGAATGTGCTCAATCATCATTTTTGAGTGGAACTTGCTCGGTGTCTCAGCTGAAGTGGATCTCTTTGACACAACAAAGAGAAAAACATGGGTTGAAAAATGAAATGCTTTTATTATGCAATGGCTCTAGAGTTATGCAGCTTGCTTTGAATAATTTTCAGTTTAAGACCCCTTGAGAAAAGATTAGATTCAAAGTAGTAAAGAAATGATGAAAATAAGTTCAAAAATTAAAATACTATTGTTGAATTATTCAATATTAGGAGTTAAAGAGTAGCTTTCGGTTGTTAAATTAACCCCTTAATTTCATTTTGTAACTTTGGAATTTTAATGCTTTCTGTCAACGGTTGCTTAAAACTTTTGTCTGCTCATAATGTTAAATTATATTTCCTTTGGATCCCATGAGGAAAACTTTATATAAAGAGAGTTTTACTCTTTCCCATGTAATGCAGATTAAAAGAAATTATTACATTAAAACTGTTTGTACAATCTATCTGAGTAAGTTTTAAAATTTTATCGGCAATTAAGTAACGAAGGTTTAGCCAAAAAAAGACAGATATTTTACATATATTTTGGTAATGAACTTACACGACTAATACATATATAATACCGTATATTTTTTTATGTATATGCTGAGAAGTTTTGGAACTTTTCACAAGCTGAAAGTCAGGGGGTCAGCTTGCACACGGAATCCGCTAATCTTTGGAAAAGGGAAGGTCTGGAAAAATGATTTTTTAACATTTTCCTGTTAGTCGTGTACAAGCAAGTTTAATTCTTAAATTTCAGGTGTGAATGGAACTTTTATTTTAAAAGAAGAAAAAAGTCTTGTAGATCTTTCCTAGCCAGTGTCAAACCCCAGTTTCTGAAAATTTCTTGAAATTTGTATTCACTCATTGGGATATCTTAATTCATTTGATCATTATGGAGAGAATTTTTTTCTTCAGAGCAGGAAGCATGAAACGTACCGTAAAATCCGGCGTATAACGCATACTTTGAACACAAAAAATGATCGAAACTTAAGGGTGCGCGTTATACGCCAGGTATAAAAACGATAGCTTTAAAAATAACAAAACAGATGAGCATAGAAAAAATTTACTTCTACATGTATCGAGATCTATTTGTTTAAAAGAAACGACTTGTGCCTTATGAACTAAAAGAGTTGTAGTTCTAGAAGTGTACTATTTTTTTTCAATAGTCTGGAATAATACCTCGACTAAATGACTACAAAACTTAAGGACAATGTATTCTAATATTTCAGATTTCTTCGTCAAAAAGGGGATGCGCGTTACACTGGGGGATTTTTAAAAATTTAAAAATTCAGTTTGAAAGTAGAGATGCGTGTTATTCGCCGGATTTTAAGGTAGATCGAAGATTTTGTGCCGTATACGAATTTCCTTACGAACTCATTTTTTAGAAAAGAGTTTTGTCGAAAGTATAACTAGCTCAGATATTGTACAACAGGAGTTGGTAACCTTCAGCTATGGCGTGTCAAACCAATCTACCAATATGATTCAGCGTGCCACACATTTTCGAGATAATTCGATTTTAGTGGTAATTCAGGCAGAATTAGAGAATAGAGGTAAAAATTTAGCTTTACACTTTTTATTATATATTAATTTTGCATCATTTAAAGATATTTCTTAGCATACAAATAAACAGCATAAAAAATATAACTATTTATTTAACTACAATAAAAAATTAAAATTGTACATCTATTATGTATTTTTAAATATATTTATTGAAATAAGAAATAGATAACGCGCGCGTAAAATATAATTATTTTCCTTCATTACAGTTAAATGAAAAGATAAATAAAAATTTTAATGTGAATCTTTAGTGCTCGAACCGCTCAACACTTTCATATCGCAAAATTAGGGGTATATACTATAATGTGTTATTTTCTATTTGACACTATTCTGAGGAATCAGTTGTAAAATAATTTCTTTGCGGACTCGAAATATTTTTCATATGAGGAAAAGTTTTTTATTTCGATATGTAGAACCATAAGTGGACCGCGGAATACATACAATTTTCTTTCTTCAAACAATTAAATCTCTCCAGCAATTGCATTTAATAATTTTCAAAACAGTTGTAAATTTATCATCTTTCAGATTTTTTCGTAATTCCATAAATTTCCATAATTCTAAAGATGTTTGTCAAATGAGGTCTATACAAATTTACCGACTTTCATCCTCTGAAAAAATTAACAAATTTGTAGAGTAGTGCAGAGTGCCACTGAATATTTTTCCGTGTGCCATTGGTTGACGACCCCTGTTGTACAAGATAGCAAATGATTTTTTTTTAATGTGTTAGCTTCCGATAGGGTTATCAGGAAAAAAACTAAAACCGGTTTTTTTTTTTTTTTTTACTTTACAGCATTTTGATTGGAAATGGGATTGAATTATATTCAGGGGAAAGTCCGACTTCTTTTCCCGAAGGTACATCCATGCCTTCCTTATTCGGGATTCGAACCCGAGCCCATTTGATTTTAAGCCGAAAATCTTAACCACCAAACTAGATGGGGCGTCAATTACTTTTTTTCATCTGAAGAAACTACATTGAGATATTTATGATGAGTTAGCATTTCTTTCAGAATATTTGGTGTATGTACATTCTGATTCTGTTGTTTCGACATTAATATTCTGATTCCGCTTGAATGAGATATAAATATTCTGATTTTGTTGTATGAGATTATAATATTCACTCAAAGATTAATATTATGCTTAACTGGTACATAAAGTATTTTTATTAAAAAGAAAACAAATCTGTGGCTTATATTTTTAATTATTTCTTACTAGGTGTCCTTCACAAAATTTTTGATTCCACCTATATGCTCTCAGATCAACGTCATATTTTTTTTGCAATTAGATCATATTTTAGATGAATTAAAAATTTCATTCAGTGTTACTAAGAGGGAAGGGGAGCTCTTTTCTATTTATTTTACCTGCTTAGTTACCAATATAACGTAGAGCACATTCTTACTTTGTTTGGAAAAGTGTAATTAATAAATAGTTTCTTTTTAATTTCAGACTAGATATGATTAATCGCCTACCCCATCCTCAACAACAGCTGTAAATCACACTAATTTGCTCGATGATTTTCATTTTTTGGAATAACATGGATATTGGTTGCAATATTTAAGCCAAAATTAGCTACAAAGAAATACTTCGCGCATTTTCCTAGATACATTTTTTTTTACAATTAATTACGTTGCCGATAACTGAAATCCCCACGAAGATGCTCGTAAACATATTAACGAGATAAATTTTCTGATGAGTTTAAGATCATAAAAATTAACAAGGCTGATGTATAAATTAGATAAGGTAGTTAAATATTTCAAAAATGGGCTGCTTACGACTGTTACGAAGAGGGACGTAATCGAATACTAGATAATTTATGGAAGAAATGGCCGATTCCATTTGCATTTTAAGGTTTCAGTTTTGCTGTGTTCTTCGACGAAAGGACGACTGAGGATTACGTGGGCAAATAAAATTCAGCTTTAAGTGTAAATCAAAGCATCGTAAATGCATTGGCTAAGTTTCCATTTAAGAAGCCTTTGTTTCAACCGGCTATTCAATTGTAGAAGTGACGTATTGCTGCATTTGTGACTCTTAAAGAATCTCTTTTTTTGATTAGTTAAATGTTCTTTTTGATTTAAATATAGATAGTTACAAATAGATAGGATCGATTGTTACAAATTTTCGCGAGCTATGATAATCCTTGGAAAAGTGCCTGTGGCAGTGCTTGGAAAAGTGTTTCCAAAACTGTGTGGATTACTAAACTACTAATACGTATTCGTTAATATTTTTAGCGCGTTTTTCACGTAGTGGAACAAAAGCGCTATTAGGACGCAAATTTCGTCTTCGTTCCATATTTTGTCGTACCTTTTTCTCAGCCAATAAGCAACCAATTGACCTCGGGTTTTCGGCATTGGGTCGCATTTGTGCCCTAGATGAGCCGAATCATATTTAAATTTTCCCATAGTTTTCCCGAATTTTCCTATTGTAAAATACAACATGTGAAAAACGCGCTAAAATTATTTGGCCATACCAATGATTGATATCTTGTTTTATCTTTTTATTTTTTAAGAAAATAATGCTTCATTAGAAACGAACTTTATATATATACTTGCCATGCTGTGTAGAAGCCACCTCAAGCAAATATGCAGTTGCTACAAAACCTCAAAAAATGTTTATGCATGTTATTCAAAACAAGATATCAATCATTGGCATGGCCAAGTAATTTTAGCGCGTTTTTCACATGTTGTATTTTACAATAATGCAACTAATGAACTTTTTACTAACAGAAAGTAGTACTATACTTAAAAAAATTTTAAATTTTATTTTTAATTATTAAATTTAAATATGATTCGGCTCATCTAGGGCACAAATGCAACCAAATGCCGAAAACTCGAGGTCAATCGGTTAATTATTGGCTGAGAAAAAGGTACGACAAAATATGGAACGAAGACGAAGACGAAATTTGCGTCCTAATAGCGCTTTTTTTACACTACGTGAAAAACGCGCTAAAAATCGTTTTGACTACTAAGTATATTTATTTTGTACTAAGCATTAGATTTTAGCAATTAAAACACTTTGACAATTTATGTACTCAAATCATCAAAATAGCTTGACAGAAAAGAGTTAATGATTACTTCTTTTTTTTCTCGGGTTTCAATAATATTTTCTAACTTTAAAACACAAACTAACGCAGCAGTCACATGTGCAATTAGTTCAGGGACGGACAAGTGTTTTGGCTAGAGGTCCATATTATGGAAGCTGAGAGAACAGGAGGATTGCTTCATTTTAGTTAACTTTACATCTCAGACAAGGTATAAGTTGAACTTTAAAAATCAGTTGATATAAGTTAAATAAAATATAGTGGCAGTTTTATTCAATTTGTTTAGTGCGTTAATTTCATATCTATAGCTGCACAAACTCATTTAATTTTAGAATCAGTTTTTTGAGACTCACAAATGTACCCCCTACCACACTATTCTACAATTTTTATGAAATCAGGAGAGAGACAGGTTGTTAAAATTCTCAACACAGCCTTCAAATTAATGTTAGCCAAATTGCCTCCCTATTTAATCTTCTTGATTTTCAGGCAAGAAAAACTTATAAGGGTTGAGATCTTCTCTCAACCCCGCCTAGAAGTGTGGGAGGAAGGTTAGGAGACTCGCCATAATATTTTTCAAACTATTTATTAAACACACAATTTATCAACAGACAGAATTCTAATAATTCAAACTAAAAGAGATGTTCGCAATTTGAGCAATATGAGTGTAAACAACGAGAGGCGCGAATTTTGAGAAGACTTCTTAAATATCGATTCTCTTTTCTTAGGATCAATCCATTGCTCTAAATATCTGAGTTATAACTTAACTATGATGACCAATCGTAACTTTAATACCTTCAACTACCTAATCTCAGAGATGTGCTATAAAATATAATAATACCTGATCGGTAGCAATCTCTCCTCCTAGTCAGATTCTCTATATCTCAATATCGCTAGCTTGAAAACCTATATATAAACTATATATATCCGAACTAATCTACATAATCACGGTTGCTTCTTCAGAGGGTTCGTTGCGATTAAATTCGAACTGATGGACCAAAGATTTCCCAAGAGGATTGAAAGAAGGACGTGGATAGATCCGTCACAAACTTTGCTCACAAATATATGTTGACCCAAATATATATGTAAATATTTTCTGTCTTTTTGGCTTTCTAACCTCTAACTCTCTTGGCAGACCGCAAAAGTCTGTTTACGGGTTGCATGTGTCCCGCGGGTCACTATTTATTGACCTGTTATATATTTATGTATATATATATATATATAATAATCTGGCAACAGTAAAACACCCTATGTCAGTGTTTTTGAAATTTTCTTTGCTGCTTATCTTGAGAAATGATGTATGGGTAGGTCTCGCAGTAATTGGTTTATACTGTGGGGTACTTAACCTTTTTTCACGCCGGGTCACATACATATCACTAGTATTTCACGTGGGCTACACCATGAGGATAATTGGGGAAAAGCCACTATAAGACTAAAGCAGCATTAGACAAAGCAAAATTAATCAAAATATTAAAACTAATTTTTTTAGCTTTTACTTTAATACTATAATAACATTTCTATCAAACACACAAAAAATATCAATTTTTATGCATCTTTTAATTAGTTATAGGGGTAGTTTCGATTTCGCTTCATCCATAACCAAACTTCTTGTTTACATTATACTATAAAAAAGCAAATTAATAGATTTGATTGCTGATCGATAGAATTTCCCGTTAAATTTTTAATACATTGTTCTTAAATAATTGAATTTCTTAGTGCAATGGACCATGATGAGGCCACTCAGAAAAGGATGGTGGGCTACATGTGGCCTGCGGACCGCAGGCTCGAGTATCACTGAGTTAAAATGTTAACCGCACATCGAATAATTAAAAAATTCGTCCCTTGTAATTGTAGACTTAACCACTTATTTATAAAATCATGAGAAATATCAATGATTATGCTAAAATTTTCTGCAGAATAATGGAAATAAGTATTCTTTTTCTAAGCACAAAAAATAGTGCGCGAATTAAATTTTAAATAATCTTGGTAACCAGATTTGACAAGTTATGTTTTAATACTCACTCTCTCTGCTTTCGTATGCATGGCGAAGCTCGTTGAAAGTGGGAGTTTTGCATCATTAATAACTGGTGATTATGTTCGTAATTAGTTTTAATGAATTATCTCATCACCATTTTTCTAAAAGATTGGATCACTCTTAAAAAAAAGTTAAGATGCGCAAAATCATTTTCAGCTCTGGGGCACGTTCTAATCATTTTAGTTCTCTGATGTCGAATGTGGCTGGCATTCAACTCTTTTCTTTTCTATTTCCATGTTTATTGAAGAATGTTTATCTTAAGCGACTGTTTATGCTAGTTCATTTGATCATGCTTTAATTTCCATTCGCTAATTTTGGGAGAGGAAATTTCAATATTACATAATGCTTCACTTCATCAATTTACGAAACTGAATTGGTATTTATTAAATAAATAAAGGTGTTTTTTCTTTTCCCGCTTTCATTCATAATTTTATCATGCTGAAAATTGCACTCAAAGTTTCAAAGGGAAGATATAATTTTTTGATTGGATAAAAAGGTGGTTGTCATTCTAAGGTCATATATCAAAGATAAAATCATATTCTTAATAAAAGGCCGTGGGAAGTACACTTCCCACGAACTTCATTAATTTTTAAATATCGATGGGAAGCTATTTTCGCACCTATGATATAATGAGATTATATATCGGAGATTTGATCACTTTGATCAACTTCGAGAAATACAGTCGACTCTCCATAATTCGAAGTTGAAACTTCGAACCAATGAGGGACCAATGAAAAACTTCGAAATATGAAGAGAGTAGGAAAAAAAATGGCAACTGTAGAGACTGCCGATAGAAGTGAAAACTTAGAACTTTTAGTATTAAAATTTGAAATTTCATAATGATTGAATTAAAATTATCAACATCAATCTGGTTTTCACATCTATTGACACTCCGAGCAACAACTAAATGCATGTTTATATGGTTTTTTTATTATTCAAGTATATTACGGGCTGTACAAGATCATGACAAAATATAAATACAATTCAATTGAAATAAAAATTAATATACAATCATATTATTTATGGATAGCATTTGTATTTACTTAAATTTCAATGTACTTGATCTTTAACATTTTTTAAATTGTTTGCATCATTGCCATCATTAATTTCAACAATACTTAGACTTTTTGTACTTTCAGTCATTTCATTTTATTCTAAAAAAGATACAATAGGTGTATGGTAACTAAAGTAAGAAAGGAAAATGTTTGATTCATAAATTTACCTAAGTATTACGTAAAAACCGCATCGATCGTCGTTTTATATTTTGTAGTACTGAGTTTTTGATCATTGGACATATTTAAATTAAGTGTTTCATTTAGAAATTCAATAAGTGGTAGATTTTTATCATCTGCAAAGTTAATATTGAAGTCTCCACTTAAAATCATCGGTATATTATCATATTTTCGCCAAATCTTTTATCGAGTATTTCAGAACCTTCTTTTGTATAAATCATCAAATTTTCGAATAAAAAATTGTTGTTTCTGTCTCATAGATTTTCCAGGCGAAATATAAACGGAAGCCATTAATATGTATTGCCCATTTCTCGGAATCGCAACAAGTAACACATATTTCGCCTATATCAGAAACATTAACACCAATGCTTTAGTGAATTTAGTATGTATGTCCAAATGTGAAGTAATGAAGTGTAACGTATCTTGAGTATTGTGATAAATAGCTACGCCTGCTGCTGGAACTTTGGGTCTTTCATAACTTACAACAAAGTTAAAATTCGTTTTTCATACGAATTCTCAACAAAAGCAGAGCATTTGACTTTTTTACGAAAGCATAATTTTTTAGTTCAGCTCCGTGCGCATGCAAACTTTGACAATTGAATGGAAATATCGATAATCCTTTCTTGTTGGAGATGAATTTTAGAAAAGTTTTGGTGACCGTTTGTAGTGTATTAATTTGTAACCTTTTCAATTCTAACGTTAGATCCTCTCGATGACTTGTTGATCTTTTATGATGTTTATCTGTTTCTGGAAGCATTTAGAGGTGTTCCTGTTCTACCAATCCAAAATTTCCAGCTGCTGCTAATATTTTCTTGATTAACCAAAAATAAACCTTGAATCCTAGTTACACTCTTGTTAAAGCTACGTAAACTAATTCTCTAGGATGTTTGCGATCGTATTCGTAGACAATAGCATCATAAGTACCTCCCTGTGATTTGTGAATAGTCATTGCCGAAGCAGAAATTAGTGGAAAATGTTAAGGATCTAAGCAAATATGAAAAATGGATATTTAAAATAACCCTAATTCAATGACAATATTTTTTCGTAAATTTCTAATAATAAAATCGAATGAAATAAATTATAGATAATCATTTTGAAAAAAATAGAAGTGCATATATTTTATTTTCGACAATTTAAATTAATAAATAATGATTTCGAAATATAAAATTTTTAAATAAAATAAAATATTTAATGAAATTAAAGTCGGGGCCTTTTTCATTATTTCAAACTAAAGATTTTAATGATATAAGGTAATAAACTATAATTTTGCATTTTTAACCATATTTTAAACTTCAACACATTAATCTTGAATTATTATTAGATTTTATAAAATTTTTAATTTCAAAATCCACGATAAAATTATGATTGAACAATTAGATGTCTGTTTTACCACGGTAGCAAGAAAACGTCTAAGCCACTGTGACATACTAATCCGGATTGCGAGATGCATTGCAGAGGTTAAATATTAGAAAATAAATAATACAAAATTTTCAAACGCCAGAATAAATACGAAGATTTAAAATAGTTTTAAATAATGTAAAATTTTCAAACCCCAAATTAAATGTATTTAAAATAATTTTAAATAATATAAAATTTTCAAACGCCAAATTAAATGTGAGTATTTAAAATAATTTTTTGTTATTTATTTTTTATCTTAAAAATATTAGTATATTTATTTAGTACTCACTATTGTACTGCACAATGATTCTTCAATCAAACGATTCAAATAATAATCAAACAAAAACACTATTTTAACAATGCATAGTATATACACATCCAACTTTTCCCTAAATCCATTCAATTTCACTTATAAGATATACACAGCACTATACGGCAGCTCTATAGCTACAGATATACTGCTATAAACATGCCGGTGACGCGAACGCACGAGATTTCACCCATCCAAAAAGTGTCTAAAGCGAACAGCCCACTGCGCATGCGCCAGTCAGAGCATGTCGGTGACGCGAACCAATAAGATTTTCCCCTACCAAAAAGTGCCTAACGCCGCTAAAGAAGTTTTCACTTCAAAAATTCCCAAAATACACGAAGAGAACTTTTTTTCTAACACATTTATATTTGAAACTATGTAATAAAACAACAATTGTGGACATATGTATAAAACTATCTTAAAGTATTTTTAAAAAGTACATATTATACGGTATAAATATTTTACATAAGTTAAAAGCCCTGTATTAAAAGAATACATTCAACGCATTCATACACAATCCTATGCATCTCTTCTTCACAATAGCGGACCATCCTTTCTGAACACATGTGTATCAAGGCCACGCGTTAAACGTAAGATATGGACGGCTGACAACAGGTGCGGTTGCTCTATTGTCCGCTTAATTGACCACAGATCGTCATCAAAGAGTCTACGTTACAGAGGAAACACGCAGAGACAACACAATACAAAACATACAATCTTCAACCTGATTGCTACAGGATTCTACATGATAATGAGTGTTCGAATTGTCGAGAGTTTTATATGATAACTTCAAATTATCGCGTGTTGTAGTCTGGCCTGCCACATATTTTACTTCGAAATATTTAGTGTACCGAAACGTATTGTTTTAGTTCGAAATAGCAAGAGTTTTTCTAGGGACTGAGCATATACTTCAAATTATCGAGAGGTTCGTATTATCGAAAATTTGAATTATCAAGAGTCGACTGCATTTGAAATTGAACGATGTTTTCAAAAATGATGGTATCAATCTCTATATTTCCGAACTGATTTGGCAGTTGTCAATGACTTCATTCTCCAGAAAATTAGAAGATACTCAGGATTTTTTGACTAATATAATTTTCGACTAGGGCAAGCACGGCAACTGATTTATGGATTTTCAAGTCATAAACACAAATGTGACAGCTTGTAAGTTCCTGGACAGCAAGAAAACTGTTTGTAATGATGAACGGTTGACTAAAATTTGTGTGTAACCACATATGTATTAACTTTACAAAAAAACATGTAGACACTGTCGTTTGTGTTCTACTAAAACACATGAAAAGAGAGCAAGATACGTTTGTGTGTGTGTACAGCTTGCAATGTTTCACCATGTGTTGTTCCCTATTTTCTGAAATTTCTTGGAAATTAAAAAGGATAAAGTCTTAAACAATTAAATACAAATTATATCTAATTTGTAATTCTTTTGGCAGACTTAACTATTTGAAAATTATATTTCATAAAAATCATGTAATGATCAAAAGAAATGCGCAAAACACATGATGCCCTACCTTTGAATAGCTCCCAGTGGGCGGTGGGAAACATGCTTCCCACACAAAAAAATGGTCCTAAAAATTAAATAAACTTTAGGTAATAATCTATGAACGAAAAAATTCCTTTTATAAATAAAGCTCATTACCAAAAACATTTTAAGATAACTTTATAGAAAAAAATGACCCTATGTAAAGGGTTAAATTGAACTTTCTATTTTCTAAAAAATTATTTAGGGGAAAATGATAAGCAAAGTTTGGAAGAAATTATTCTTTATTTCTCATGAACTACATTTTTTTAAACATATTGTTTCTTTATTTCTTTATACAGAAATAAGTTAAATAAATTCATGTTAATTGTGTGTACCATATCAGAACAACACAAAAAAATAATTGTTAACTGATACAAAATTTATCTTTATCGTTTAGACTGATTTCTTGTGTGAAATTAAAAATGGTTTAATTTCTCCAAATGTAGGGAAACAAACTAAAAAGTTTCAATATTTTGCTAAGGAAAATCCCTCAAACTTTCGCAAATGCGGGAGAGAGTTGAAATAAAAAACAAGTTTCACTTTCCCTTTGTTAAGAAGCAAAAATAAAGGATGTCTAGTTTCGGCTCAACGGAAATACATACGACTTTCATGTCATTCTAATTGCTGTCTGTTCGTCTTGCGTCTTTTGTTCAACGATAATTTTGAGTGAAAAGGTGCATTGATTAGGCGGGAACATAATTGTCTAATGGGTTTGACAGTTAATTTTTGAAGTCACAAAGACCAAAATACAATCCATTAAAAGAAAAGAAAATGGTTTTTCAGGTTTTGTTGTGTGTGTGTGACTGAATCAAATACTCTGATGCGAAAAAATTATTTAGGGACTATTTGACTTCAAATCATTTTAGTGAAAGATAGTCATCTTAAAGCGTTTTGAAGCCTTTTAAATATCATTTTTAACAAATTTTGTTATAAGTACTTAGCTCCTTTATTTCTGAAATTATCCCTTATTTGGTTTTAAAAAAGTATTTGGTGTTTGTGTGCTGAATTTTTCGAATTTAACTGTTCATTATCATTGTGTTTTACTCAATTGCTTTGTACGGCATATTTGTATTATATTGAAGCAATTATACAGGGTGTTGCCAAAATCGACCGAAAAATTGAGAGGAGTGATGGTAGGCATATTGAGAACGATAGTCATCAAGAAAATGGGGTCGTAATCCACTTTTTGTGGGTGAAAATCGCGATAACAGTATTGACGGGAGACGATGAGCCAGATGAGGGGTGCCCAAACGAATATGGGGATTTGGAGTGCCGTGGTAGGGTTGGAGAAACCTACACGTATACAAATTTCCCACTCGTCTAGGGAGAATAAAAGCGATGAGAACGTTATCATAGGTGGGCGTTGCATACAGCGCGGGTGTTAAACTGCATTTGGTAACAATGTCGGATTACACGAACGATGAATATGCGGATATGCACCTCATGTACGACCGAGCCGATTGCAATGGATGTCTAGCGCAGATAATGTACCAGAACCACCTTCCGAAGTAGGTAATGTCCGCACCACACTCCTTTTACGATATACCGTGCTATGACCTACGCGGGTGCAACTTCGAACAATTCCTGTGACAATCACTTACCGTTGCATTTTTGGAGTCGAGCTGGTATACATTGTTCATATTGTAAATATGGTACCACAAAACAAATACAATCCCTCTTGATATACGAATCAGTTCTGCATGCATTTTTAATGAATAATTATTTCAACAATATAAGGACAGATATTCTAAAAGAAACAATTTAGTAAACCGGAATTTGCTTATGTTCTTCATTTTTTAACTGACTAAAAAAACCCATATATTTTACATTACTTAGGTGAAATCTTACCCATCCCTAGTTCATTAGAGCATTTACCTGTCATTTATGGAGTATCAATAACTTAATAAAAAATTTTTTTATTCATAATAAAGATAAATCTTTAAACGACTCTTTACGTTGCTAAAAGCAATGTGTCCAATATTTAAAAAAAATCGTGAATTGTAATCAATTAAAAAAATCTGTACATTTTATTTAAATTTCTTATTTTAAAGAACAGCATATTTTTTTAAGATCATTTTTTTTATTTAAAACCAAATCATTTTTCTTTTATTGATAAAATTAATAATATTATCACTATTAAAGATATTTTTGCTTAAAATACTAAATTTTGCTATCTTACCTAAGTGTGTTTACCCAAACGTCTTATGAGTTAGAGTAAATTACTAATTAGTTTTATTTAATTACGCTTATTGCGGGAGTAGTAGTTTGGAGTGTTAATTTGCATACATTATACATTCATTTATAAATTTGCTTGCGCCTTTATTTCTAAATAATTTATATATATAATATTTTTAAAATAATTTGTACAGAATTGTCAGATAATTTAATTGATATTTTTTTGTAATTTTTCGGTAAGTATCATATAGAGAACGTGTTTAAATTACGAACATCGAATTCTTTATATGACAAACTCCTTTTAAAAATTTTTTATCATGCTCTATACTTACACTTGAAATTTAAATTTCTTAGCATTTATAAAAGCATTGGAAATCCCTTAAGGATAATCATGAAATCAACTCTAACTCTTTATTACCTCTATTAAGTGGTAATCCAAAACAGTAAGCGTTATTCTACAGAGCATATAACTTTAAAAAAACCATTATTCTCTTCTGAGCAGAATAACTCATAAATTAGTTCAATTGATAAATTGCTTGTTATCTCCTTTAAGTTTTCATAAAAATACTGTCAATGTGGGGACGAATAAATGTATATTCTATTACGGAAAAAAAACTGACATACCACGATGATATTTGAAAGAGGGAAGAAAATCAATACATGTAATGTACATGCATTGAAAACGAAATACTAGCAGTATCATAGGCATTGAATATATTTTATTCAGGAAATACAGCTGCAAGAGCAAAATAATCAATGATATGTTGGTCCATCTCTGGCCTAATGTTATCCAATTATTGAGTCGTAGAGTTGGCGAATGCCCTTTTGTGTGTGCGGGATTACTTGCCCCATACGCTTGTTTTAAATGACGAGGTAGATCGGTGCTATACAGGAATGACCGAAGACGCTACATCATCACACATCCCATTCGTGCTCTACTGGGGAGAGGTCTGGCAATCCCGTCAGCAAAGCAAGTGTTGGACAAACAGGGAGACAAACAGTAGAAGGGTTTTTCTTGTGAGGCCTGGCTGGTAAGTCGAGGGATCCGTGAAAGGGAACCACTTCGAGGTGTAGAATCTTGTTAATTATTTGCATATTTTATCGTCAGCAGTGCCGGATTAAACGACATAAAGGCTTCTGGGCAGTCGAATTCTCGGGGCTCTGTAGATTAATAATTTTATTATGCAACATTTTAGGAATGTATTTCATTGCCCAAATAAAATAACAATTTATCATCAAGTTAAAAAATATGAATAAACAATTATTATTTATTAGAATCTGTAATAAGAAAACTAACTCTTGCCATAAAAAATAACTAAATATTTGGTTTTCTCAAATTTTTTGCCGTGAATTCTTTTACATCTTGGAATTCTATGTTCTGCAAGACGTTGTATCCAATGGCCATAATAGCAAGTGAGTGTAGTCTTTCTTGGGTTATTGAAGATTGATGACAGTTTTTTTAGCATCTTTAGTTTTGAAAAGCATCGTCGTTCACACACCAGAAACATTAGTTATCATTTTTAATGCTGCCATACATTGGGAAACGTTGATTACAGCAAGTTTTTGTAGTAAGTTCGTATGATCGGATGCTCTCTCTCTCTCTCTGGTAACGTTTCTTCATTTTTAAAATCTTCTATTTGTAATATGAAATGCTTAAAATGAACCATCTCATCTGCGAATTCGAATTCAATGTCCTCAGGGTAATGTTCTCTAAATATTTGGGCAGCTTTTTTATATTTCTGAATTTTCTTTTAACACTGAATCAACGAGAAACCAAAATAGAAAAGATGTTTTACCATATGCTTCCAAACGACGGGAAAGTTTTTTATATAAATTGTCTAATATAGGTAGATAAATTTCAATTTTGAAATTTTCACACCCTTGAAGCGCAACATTTTTTTGCATCACCGTCATCGCAATGTCATTTTCTCATGCGCATACGTCTAAATTCATTCGTGTATTGTAAATCTATTTTCTCATTTGCCTTTCTTTCATATTCATAAAACATTTCTCTTTGTGAATTTAAAAAATCCAGTAATGATTTCAGAAGATTGATGCGGCTGTTTGAAGTTCTATTGATTTCATTTGTAAAGATTTATTTACTCATTTGATCCGGTTTAAGACAACTGTCCAAAAACCTGCCATGTTAATATTTTCTTTCTACCACAAGTCTTTTAGAAGGCATTTAGCTTCACGAATTACAAGTAGCTTTTGAGTCATATTATCAGCAATAACCTGTAAAGCTTTATAGAAGTTACTGTGACCCTTGGATAAAGCCATAGTAACTTCAGCTCTGGCTCACCATCTTGTGTCGTTTACTCTTTTTACAACTAGTTTAGCCCCTCCTGTGTAGTGGTTAGTGACGCTGACTGCTCTGCCGTAGGGCCTGGGTTAGAAACCCGGATAAGGTATAGGTATTTGTAAACGCATAGTGCCTTTGCGACAGGGGGTACTTTAAATAGGAGCCGCAAGTCCTCTCGTGAGGTAGGTGGAAGGGGAAGGAGGTGGGAAGCCCTTGACCACCCCCAGTGTGTTCTCCCTCAAAATTGGGATGGAACCAAACCAAATCGTACTTGCACCTACGGATAACGACAGGCGTACTACTCACCCCTTGCCACGATGAATTTTGTTGACCTTGATCTGATGTTGCTGTCGATCAGGTGAACAACACAACTAGTTCAGAGTCTTTGCTGTCCTCAACGTAGTGCAACATTATCGCCGGACGTTGTGTCGATACTGAGAAAAATTTGTATTTTACTTGTAGATGTCCAAAGAACGAAACTGCTCCAACACAGCTTAATGTCGCACAAATTCCAACTAAATTTAGTGAGTGTGCTGCGCACGGAATGTAGTGTACAAGCCGGTTTATCTTTAAAATATGCGCTTGAAGATCATTGTAGCATCCGGACATATTTGCTACGTTGTCATAAGATTGCCCCCTTAAGTTTCTTATATCAATGCTGCATTTTTAGGAAGGTCATAACAATGCTGGAAAGCGCTTCTTCTCCAATGTGACTTTCTATGGGAATGAATGTTAGAAAGCCTTCTGCCACTTCACCATCAGATATTCTTACGTATCTAAGCTCTACTGTCGATTGATCCGTATCAGATGTATCTGATGTAGAATCAACGCTCAGAGAAAAGTATTTAGCTTCCTGAATGTCCTTATAATACTTTCCTGAACTTTATTTTCCATTATTTCAATTATTTCTTCACACTTTAGAAGACAAATAAGAAGGTTTTCCTCGACCTTTATTGCTGTATGCGCATAGTGCCTAAGAAAAGTGATGAACTAAGAAAATGTGAACTAAGAAAAGTGCATATGCGAACTAAGAAAAGGGTCGTACTCCGCGTTTAGTTTTAATATTCTTAAGTAGTTGCCATTATGTTGAGAACAAATACATTCTACATCATCGTGAAACGCTAATCCACTTGATGAGAGAAATTTGATTACTTGCTCTACTCTCTGTAGAACTTTAATCTAATATTCTTGTTCTTTATTAAATTGGCTTCCAAAGAACTGTTAATTCGATTATGTGTACGTCTTCTACAAATAAGTGTCTGTACACACTCCCGATGCGTTGAACTGTCTTCGTGCATTTCATTCTTTGTGCCGCTTTCTTCTAGTCAGAAAATTCTTCCAAAAATTGAGTTTCCCAAGCAGATGTTTCACTAAATGGGGCGTTTGAAAAACAATATACATTTCCTGTGGATGGCGAATACAGAAGCCATTCTCTTTTGATTACTTCACTACTTAAATGTTTTCGAAACATCACCGAGAGGGAAAATTGTCTCTTTTACAGTCATCACGCTGTCTGCATGAAGACAAAAAATCATTGTCAAAATGTTGACATTCTACAGAATTTCTATTTCCCTTCGGTAATATTTCGCCATAACCCAATATCATTTTGATATTCTAGTCTAAGGTGGTTTCTGTATTGAATATCTAACTGACATTCGAATCAGCTTGAATGCCATCTAGCATCTGAACTTTACCTTCTCTTCTACAGTTTTTTGTGCTGTAGGATCTACTGCCCTAATTTCACCTGTAGACGTAATCGAAGAAATATCAAATAGATTTTCCGTTGATGTTCTACTAGTGAAGCCAAGTTGAAAAAGATTATATGTTTTATTCATTTGTTCAGCAAGATTGTTTGATTTCTCTTTTTGATTTTTACATTTCTCTGCACCATTTAGGTACTCCTTTATTAACGTCGACATTTGGGGATACAAAAATCTATAAAAATAAAATAAAACAGCAATCATTTAAGTCTCAGCCAAAAGTAAGTAAGAGCTTAGAATCTAAAACAAGATTCACTTCTTTATAGACGTTGACTTTTTTCGAATTTTATTATAACTAAGGCCTAATGTAAGCTTTAGAAAAATATCTTATATAATTTACTGTAGAAAGATCATATTTTTTTTTTGTAACGTCAGCTGTTTCATATATATAAACTTAACTAATAAAATAACTTATTTAATCTAAGATAAGCCTTGATTATAAGCCAATCTCAGGAAAAGAAAAGCTAAATAACCCGCCAAGATGTTCTATACCCGGGGTGCGCATTACGTCGATCGCGATTGACCGGTGGACCGTTAAGACAATTTGGGCTGACCGCCTGAAGATGAGCAGTTAGTAATTATATACGGAAATATTCAAGATTGGCTGACAGTACGCAGACTAAGACATCTACTGATTACAATTACGAGAACTAACTTCAGATGTGAAAATGTTTTATTTTTTTAATGTATTTTGAATTGTTTGATGCATCATTAGATATTATTATTATGTTTGTATTTTGCGTTTTGTTTTAAACGAGAATTCAACAAAGTGAGTTTTTTTAATTTTATTTACGTAGTAAGTACATATTTCGTATTTATTAATAAGTTATAATAAATATTGTTGACCCAGTAGCAGACACAGGAATTTTTCAGAAGGAAGGGGGGGGGAGGGTCCAGAGTCGAAAGTCCACTATTCTCGTATCATGCTCCAATACGCCGCCCAATATATTCTTTTGATTTTGTCAATTTTCGGGAACAAAAAACAGTAAACAATTAATTATTGAATGAATATTTAGCATTAATTATTAAATTAATTATTAAAAACAAATACTTAATTAATTTTTACGTACTAAAAACATAGGATTATAAACAATTGGAAAAAAAATCAAGGGCTTTGGGAGGGGTCCGGACCCGAGGACCTCCTCCCTTGTGTTCGCCACTGTGTTGACCTTTTCCTTACCTAACCACACCTACAATACTGAACAGTGGGCGCACTAGTTAATTTTTCAAAGGGGACGCGGTGCGGTGGTCCAGGGTCGAATGTCTACCATTGTTATATCCTAATCCAATATGCACACACACACACACACACACACACAACCACACACACAACCAAATATATATATTTTTTCATTTGGTAGATTCTTGGGAACAGAACAGTAAGAAATAAATTATTGAATAAATAATTAGCATTAATTAGTGAAATTAATATTAATAACAAATACTTAATTAAATGTTACTCATTATATACATAGGATTATAACCGATCGGAGAAAAAAATCATGGGCTATGGAGTAGCGTCCGGACCCCTGGAGCCTCCCCTCCTTTGTGTTTGCCACTGATATTGGGTGGACCACAACACCTTGAAAAAATTAGAAGTAACCCGTACACTGGAAAAGTCTGCCCACCCCTGTTCTATACTATGTACACAATCGAACATCCGGATGTGGAGTAACTACCTATCAGTAGATGTAAATTGAATACAAGACGATGTTTACGTCGCAGACTTGCACTCTTGACATCGCAGACTTCACACGGATGTTTTTGGAGCACTAACAGAAAACAGAACACGCTCTTGCGGGCCTCTAAAAAGCGCGGGGCCTGTTGGCAATTGCCTATTCCGCCTAATGATTAATCCGGCAATGATCGTCAAGTATAAGCCTACGCAACTTGTTCCTATTAGGATAACTCTTTCTTTATTTCGAATTTTCGTTGCACTAGATCATCACGAGGGTGAATGGAACTTGCAAAATACCGTGAGTAAAGAGGGAGACATCTGAGCTGTGGTATCTCAATCTCCAAATTTCCACGCCTCACAACGTGAATACTTTGTGATTCAATTTCATTTAACATATAGCATCCTTTATTTGTTACGCAGGATATTTTTTAAGTGGAATCACGATTCCGATCTCAGATCCACTAGAAGAAAAAAACATAATGGGATTTAAATATATATATATATATATATATATACTCAAGCACACACACACAATGTAAAAAAATACTATTCAAGTATGGATGCTCCTTTTATGTTCCTAATTAATTCTTTGTTCATTTGGTTGGCAAAGAATATATAAATTAAATATTTATCTGCTAGCACAGTGCTTCTCAAAATGTGGGGCGCTCCCCCCCACAAGGGGGGCGTGATAACTCTACGAGGGGGGTTCGAGAATATTGAAAAGCTAACAACAAAATATTGTTTAAAAACTTATTAATATACTGAAAGTAAATGAACGATATACATTCTGACATAATTAAAATAAAATACACATTTACATTGATGTAATATACTTATAAATGTATTAGTACTGCACATTGTATTTAATAATTAATTCAGCAATACTAAATTAAGAACAAGTTTAATAATTACCAGTGGCCCATGGGCTTCTCAGATATAAAATTATGTACAAAAATTAACGCATATATTGATAGTTGTATGGTTTATAATTAATCCCTTAACTGCCGATTGAAAGTTACGCGATTCTCTCCCCAATGCCATCGTTTTCCACGTAGGTACGCTTAGGTGATGCAATGGGGGCGGGAAGAAAAGATATAAATAGACTAATCCTCTGAAATGACTAAATCCATCGCAAACACTGTCAAGTTCTTTTTATTGCATTCCATAGCCTTCGGAATAATTTTATGGATAACAGTGCACAGAAAAGATCGTACTTCGGAAAGACGTATGTATACGTCCGGGGCAATTAACGCTTTGGCTGAGCGAGACGTTTATCTACGCCGGTGGCACTTAAGAGGTTAAAGTCATATTATAGGTTTTGCGTCAAAGTATAGTACTACTGAATTCGAGACATTGTGTTATTGTTTGGAGGGGGCAATGTGCGCGATGAAAATTATGATAGAATATTAGGTCGCACACATTGAAAGTTTGAGAAGCACTGCGCTAACATATTTTATTATGAGGATTCTCTGAATATTAAAATAGAATACATCTTAAATATATATAAATGCGATTAAATAACAGAGAAAATTACATTCCCCCCCCCGGGTATTTGTGAAAGAAGATAAACCTCATATGAACATTTTTCATGCGTTTTCAAGGTTTCATTTGTTTTCTAATTTTAAAAGGTACTTAGCAGTACCTCTTTTTTGTATTCAGTGACCGTATCAGTGGTAAACTACCTCAATAAACACTTGTAGTTTTAAACAGAAGGAAAAAAAGAAAATTTATCGTTTTGAAGCAATTTAAACACATCAGCGAGGAGAAATTATGCAGGTAATTTGCATACAAGAAAAGAAAAAGATATCTTATTGCGTATTATGTTACATTGAAGGGAGACAAAATGGAACGCGGATTTTTTCCGTGCAATTTATTTTTAAAGCTTAGTAATTAATAGCAAAAAATCAAGATAACATTTATTTGTCATAAATCTCCTTATTTATGTGTTATCGTGAAGAAGATGCTTGACACACATCTTCACACGGCTTTTTTAGACTTCCTAAAACGAGTTTTAAGCATTGTTCTTTTCTTTAAAAGATTTAAATGTTCTCCAGGAAACTAATTAGTGACATTGGGAAGCGGTGTTAAATTCTGACTTTTAAAATACATTGTGAAAGGTCATGAAACTTATTAATATTTTTACAGAACATAGAAAACAATAATAAAATTGAGCATTCCAGAAAAAAATATATAATCGGTCTGATCTAAAATTCAACAGGTATACAAATTTTAAGGAAAAAATAACCTGCGAAGTGCTATGTTATAAAACTTGTAAAATTGTAAATAATTTGACGATAATTTTTTTAAAGATTTATATACATTTCTTTCTCTCCACATTTATATAAGTCTAATTTTTTGAAAATGAGATATTTTAATGCAGAATACTTTTGTTTTCATCGAGAGTCACGGGTTCAATTCCCTATGCAACTTAAAGTTCGTCGTGTTGCATGGCTGACGGACGTTAAATCTGTCGAGGTTCAAGTGAGTGAGTTTTTATTAACGTCACACAATCAAACAATATGTGGGCTATTGGTGACGGACCTCATAATTTTGAACCTCGGTCAAGCGACAAGGGTGACACCCCCTTTCTAAACTACCCCACATGCCAAAAAGAGGAATTTGAGCCTCAAAAGATTTAACATGCATCAGCCCCTCTACGTGGCGAGTTTTCAGTGGATCTAAGGCTAGAACTCAACACTCCAGCTACGAGTTCGTGACTATAACCACAACGTTGACGCGGCTACACTGTCGATGCTCTAAGTCTTTTCATTAGTGTAGTGTGGAAGTAAAGAGAAAGGGTCCCTCATTCAGGACCTTTTTGCATATATATTTCGTTTAGTATACAAATAAAGTAACTTCTCGGAAGATCGGTACGCAGCTCGAAACCGTTTGGGGAGCTCGATTCTCCTGAGTAAGTAAATAAGTTCTTGTTACTTGATGGTGATTTAAAATCACTAGGTGCGTTGTCAATATCCTACATGTAACTTAAAAATACCACAACAACAATAATAAATGAATAAAAAAGTTGATCAAGAGAAATGCATATTCTATTCTTACAGCAAAAACTAATCCCATTTTTAAATTTTTCTTATATTAAAAGAGTAATTTGAAGAACACTTCATTATTTTATGACTGAAAGGTGATTTTTTTTATCATACTACTGTACATCTACATTTTATAACCTTAACTGAATACAAAACTTTCTGGTAGTTGTTTAGTTATTCGTTTTTGAAATATATCAGCTGGAGAAAACATGTTTTTTTTAAAAAATATTCGAGCACTGCAATTTTGGATTTCTAGAAGGAGAAACAGATGACCATTATACGAAAGAATATATTTAACATAACAACACGAGCTAAAATATTTCCAGCTTCTGATTTGGAACAGCACGAGGCAATTATTCAAGTCCAAGTAACTCAAAGAACAAAGTAAAGAAAATTTTCTTTCTTTAAATTAGGGAATATAGTATCATATTACAAAAACCATAAATAAAAAAAATTCAATGGAAGAAGTACAGAAAACGAAACAAACTTTGGTATTCTTTTTTCAGTTGGCCAAGGCAGAATCTAAGTAAAAAGCCTTTTAGTTCAGTAGAAGAGAAAAACATTTTGTTTTAGAAACACAAAATGCCATCTATATATCTTCGTACATCTAAAAATATTCCAGTTAGTATGTATTTTATTTGTCCTCTCGAAGAATAAATCTTTCCATTTTTCACAGAAACAGGAAGGGAGCGAGTAACGCGAGACTCGGACTATTTTCCTCCTAGGGTATCAGGGGTGAGTGCAGTTAGGGGATGTATGCGATCTCCTACCGAGGGGAGGGGGGGGGACTAGGGAAGGAAATCGAATTTGACCCGACGTAATTCCCCACCACCCCACTCACTACGTCTAATGCAACTCTCCGCTGGGCGAGAAAATAATGATACTAGGTGTAAACAAATTACATGCCAATATTACCCTTTCAAGTATTAACAGAAAATTAAACTAAGTTATATACATATATATATATACATTGTCAATCTACAGTAAAAAAAAAAAAGAAACGAGTCTTACACAGTAGTCGTATACGATGTGTAACATCTGACATATCGTGGTAAATTCGCAAAAGCAACTTAAATACTGAAAAAAATGAATCGAGTATGATTGGAAATAATTTTCTATGGAATAATTATATCTTTAATGAAAATTTTATTTAATTAACACAAGGAGTAATGCAATTCTTTATCAAAAATAATTATTCTTGTTCAATTTGGGGAAGAGTGGCAATGATAATTTATAATAACTAAAATATGATACATATACTTGTTTTCAAAGTATTTAAAAACCGTTGAAAAATAGCGTCAATAACAGTACCACTGTTAGTTGTCTAAACATTTCGATTTGTGTTTATTTCGAGCTTGAGTTCATCATTCAAAAAAGCTATGAGTGGCTCGGCTTCTAGCAAACTGAAGTTAACTTTAAAATCGCCACTCAAAATCATGGGAAGCGAGTGATAGTTTTTTTTAAAAAAATTGCAGAACCACCTTCGGTATATGGTAAAAGTAAAAAATGCAGGAAATCTTTAAATTTTTGAACCGTTTGATTCGGAGAAATATATACGACCACCGAAATCACTGTTTGTCCATTTTCAAATAAGCATTTTGCCGCATATATGTCCCCAATATCTTGACTAACAATACCCAGTCCACTTGTTTGACGATAAGTAATATCCATATGTCGAGCCACAACATGTGAGTTGTTCTGTTTAGAGATCGCAACACCAGCTGCTCTGGGGCACGGTCGTTTAAATTGCACGCAGCAAGCGAAGTCAGGTATCGAAACACATTCGTCATTGTCTAACCACGTCTCTGCCTAAAGGACTTAGCTTCTTCTCTGATCCTAAAGTGAGAAATCAAAAACAAAGATCCCACGGCCTAGACCGCAGGGGGTGGGGGATGGGGACGGAGCCCCTCCCGAATGAAGGAGAAAAAACAGAACTTCACTGAATAGCGCGTGCTTCCCCAACTTCCTGTTACGCATTTCCGTCCCTTTTCCCGAAATCACTCCCACAAATCTCCAGCAATCGAGAGGAAAGATGTTACACATCAATAAGTCATTTACAATTTTAGGAGTACTGGTAATGGCACTGGGTTGGGTAGGAACAATTAGTGGTTTCGAACCTTTATTTCCAATCATGTGATTTTAGATGACTTTAAAAGCGTTTATAAATTGTCCTTTTTAGGAATCTAATATTAAGATAAAACATAATTAATGTAGATTTTATTATGCAGTGAAAGAGTAACATTGGATGAAAAGTCATGAATTAGGCAAATGTTTATCGTGTTTATGGTGTGCTGGGTGAGCCTGACCAATCCGGTAGCAGTAAGGAAGTTAAGAGTTGAGAGAGAAAAATAATGGATTCAAAAAGATAGGATGCATTGGCGTCGAGAGGAGCTTATATGATTGGCTGGCTAGAATGGCCAGCTATTTTACATTTAAGTTTGGTTGAGAGATTTATAGTTATGAGTTCTGGCAAGTTGAACTGCAAAACTAGTGAGAAAAGATTTTAGGAATAATTAATTGACAATGAATTAAGATAGGTGAAGAAATTTAAGAATTAAATAAAAGTAGGATCAATTAAGATCGATTTGAGTCTCTGATAATTTAGACCAGGAGGATATTTTTTGATACTCATGATCAATAATTTTGGTAGTAAATGGTCATGTAACCATTTACAGATGCCGATGTCTAAAAAATAAAACACTTTTTTTTAAAAAACTTAAGGTAATTTATATTTGGAATAAATCCAGTCTTATCGTCTACCGGCAATTAATGTAGTAGTTATAACACACAATTTTTGTTATAGTTATAACTAGAGTAAGGTAAAATAAATAAAATTATAATTATAATAGTTTTATCTGAAAAATAAAAGAAATTTTGTGGAAGCAAATTTTTTAAATGCAACTTTTTTTCTAACAGGAAAATACCTTGGTATTTATTAAACTCTTCATAATGCTATATCCATACCTGTTTGTCATAATGCTGTCAAAATTCAGAAGCATTTAGTAATAAAATAGAAAGTTTTCTCTTTAATATCGAGTCAAAAATCCATTGGCTTTAAAATAAAAGGGGATAAAAAGTATGGAAAATATTATTTATGAGGAAAGAAAATTTAAAGATTGACGAAAGAAAATGGGTGGTATGCCTTAAAATACGTCGCCATCCACGCTTAAGTGAAGTTAGAATATATGTTATTAATATTGGAGAACTTTTCTACTCTAAAAAAAGTGCTCATACTTTGGCTGCTATTCTTTATAATTAGTAGAAAACTATTTGAAAGTAAACGCAAAATACATTTAATTTCACTGTCGCATTTTGACACATGGCAACAGCGAGTTGCTCAGAAATGGAACAAAACTTTATAGCGTGTGGAAAGTGGCGCCAAAGTGCCCAATGCCGGCGGCTACTTCATTAAAGTGAGAAAATTTCTACCGATTTATTTTTAAAGAGAGGATGTTTGGAGCCTCTGGACTCCGCCTTTGGCAACACCATTGGCGCGTTGGTAAAGAGAATATTGTTTTTGGAACACAATTTTCTCATGAGAGAGTAGTTACAGAACTTAAATTCTGGTGTATTTTAATGGCAAAACTGAAATCTAGCTTGGAAAAATCATTAGATTTTACAACAGATCGTAGAAAAAACTCGGAAAGTTTTGTAAAAATATCTGGTGTTTTTTTAAAATTCTTTTTGCTTAATTTATTCCCCACGAAATTTTATCAAGCCTTCACCGTGCAGTTTTGTCAAGTCCCAATTAAATATACAGGCTAGAGTATAAGTTTTTTTAACCTTTAAAATTTTAGCTTATTTAGATTTAAAAGCAATCATCTTTATTACTTCACTCTAAAATTGTAAGGAATCATTTTGCAACTTCAGAATCGCTACCTTTGAAACATGTACATTTGCTCCTACAAAACTATGACCTATGTATCATTTGTATGATATTTATACGTTTTCAAGATGACCACACTTTTTTTCGTATTATTAGGATAGAGCTAAGGGTTTTGCCTCCTTAGATCATTTGAACAGTTAAACGTCCCAAACAGGCTACGTATTTATATATAATTAAGAAAAAAAAATACTTGTTATACTTCAAACTATACTCAAATCCATTACCTTTCGGCAACGAATTTGTTACTGAACCTAATAAACTATTACGCCTTCATAGAAAAATGTGCAGTTCTTTTATTTATAATAAAGATATATAAATGTGAAGCATGTTATTGTTTACCTTGAATAAAAACATTAAATATGAGTCTATATGGTGATCTTTAATATTTCAACATATATTTATTGGAAAGCGAAATGCTAGTCGGGTTTCATAGAAGTAAAGATAATTATAGTATATATATTTTTCTCGTACAAGAGTTCAGGGTACTCTCACAATGCTATATCTTTTAAAATATTTTTATTTATTAAAATTCTTGATTAACAGATTTTCTATCTAGCAGTGAATGGCTAAATGCTGTGCTATGAGAATTGGCTGTTAATATTCAGAAGTGCTTACATGTAATTTTAAAGAAGATGTTACGCGTTTGAATTTTCACCAGTTCACTATATATCTTATGACATCTTGATATGATGCACTTTTATATTATATTCCTTGATACACTCTTTAGATCTGTTTCTCATCTTTATTTAAAAATTGATAACCTCTTAACATATAGATTTAATCTTAATTCTAATGAACGTAGATTAGCTAAGGAGATTCTCCAGGTACATCACAGCATTTTTGAAAACTTTAAGCATTAGGTACAACAAAACGGATGTGCTAATTTTCGACTTTTATTTGGGGGGGGGGGGTAAAACGATGGAAACTATCGTTTGGATAATCGGCTCTCGTAAGTGAGTGAGTGAATATTAACGTCGCACTGTTCAGCAACACGAAGGCTTTTGGTGACGGACGTAATTTTGAACCATGGTCAAGTGACGAGGACGACCTGAGCTGGCACCTTCCTCCCCTCTCGTAAGAAAGAATATTAGAGAGAAATTATGTTTTAGAGTCTTTTTTGTAAAGAATTTTGCCTGTTGTGCATATACCAGTTGTTACCAAAGTGGTCCCTACGGTCCCCAAGGGGTCCCCGATATTATTCAGGGGTCCGTGGAAAATTAAAATTGATTTGTGGGTCCCTGAACAATGTCAGGAGGTCTGAAAAAGGTTTAAAAAATAAAAACGTTTCAATCATGTTATTTTTGTGAAAATTTAAATAAATAACAATAATTTAAATAGATTTTCCTGACTGGGTATTGAACCCTTTTGCGCGTGGGCAAACTCAGATCTCAAACACAGATGAGTCTCTTGTAATACAGGAGCATCTTATTGAAATATCCACAAATGAGGGTCTTAAACTAATGTTTGAACAAGGATACAACACATTCTGATTACAAAAACAGATCCTAATTTTATACCCTGTATTATGGGATATTGTACGGAAATTGTTGACTACTTTCCCCACTTCCAATTTGGTAGAACGTGGATTCAGTGCCGTAAAAATCTCACCACACAAAAAATGAAACCGGTTAAAAACTAGAGCTTTTGGAGATTTGCGGTTGCTACTCACAAACATTGAGACGGACATATAACACTCATAACATCTCATCAAGTTCATAGTACAAGTAATTAACTTTTTTATTTTATTTTAAACATAGTACTAATTTCAGTAAATAATTCTTTGACAAAATGTTATTTCAAATTTATAATTTTTACACTATGCATTTATGTGGCTTTTTCACTTGGGGGTCCTTGGGAAAGTTTTGATTATAAAAAGGGGTCCGTTGGTAAGTTATGACTTTAAAAAGGGGTCCGTGAACAAGTTTTGACTATAAAAAGAGGTCCATGGGTTAAAGAAGTTTGGGAACTTTTGCTTTATAAGTATATGCAATTCCAATTCTGTGAAAGTTTATAATAGATATATAATTTAAACTAAATATTATTATTATAACAATAATATGTGTGAGGCACATATACCAAAAATATTAATTTTTTTCAATTACTTAAATATTAATATCATTAATTAGTTACTGAAAAATATGCACAGGAAATAGTGATAAGAATGTAAAAACAATGTTAATGAAGTTACGCGTAGGAAGTATTTTTTTAATCAAATTTTGTACAATTGTAATTTTAATCATTATGGTCATTACAAAATTATTTTAAAAATTTTGAACTGGACTGTGTGCGCGCGTGTGTTAGCTCTCACATATTTTCTCCCAGAAAAAAGTTGCTACGATAAAATATTAGCTATATCTACAAAGATTAGATGCAACAAAAAGTAGAATATGCGAGAATATATGTGTGATATGTGTTTTTGAAGATATATGAGAGCATAAATATCTGAGAGAAAAACAGTTTACTATTTGCTTGTGTTAGGGTTCCAGATAGCTCGTCAATGTTACTAATATGTATATAAGTGGTAAGTGAAAGCATAACTATCGTGAACCCTCATTAATACGGACCCCAATAAACGGGTCATCCACTAAAAAATATTCAAAATTAATACTCGCCATTAAAAGTCTAAGCTCTACTTAGTTTCTTTAATCCAATTAATAGCATGTAAATAATGCATTTTAATTTGAATTCTTTCCGCCATTTGCTATATTGCTCACTTTGTCATACATATATAGTTACAGTTTCACTTATCGTTGTTCATTTCTTTCGATAGAAGTAAATAATTGTTCTATTTTTTCGATTCAATCAATCCTGAACTATAATATGCAGGGTGTCCCAAAAATAGGGTCCAAACTCTGCGCAACCAGATTCCTCATTGTAAGCACATAAAAAATGCTCAAAGTACTGAACCTGTACGATCCATAGTTTAAGAGAAAAATACGAAAAACAAAATATGACGTTACAGCCATATTAGACACATCAACAGTAGTATTTGCAAATGTTTATAACGACAGATGTTTAAAGTATCCACCTCGTATATCGAAGAAGATTTGAGCGTGACGTGAAATGAATGAGTGTATACGTCACAGCAGTGCGGTCTCCACCAAAGTACAAGTAGCACGCAGACCCACAACTAAGTCCTTTTAAATAGTCACTACGTCCGCATACACCAATTCTTTGAGAATACCTCATAGGTAAAAAATTCAATGGTATAAGATCTGGTAATAACGGGGGTCATAGAGCTGGACCCCCACGTCCATTTCAGCGACTGGAGCAGGCCATATATCCAGCCAATCACGTACAGAAGTACAAATATGCTCCGGAAGCCCATCATTCGATCATCACCATACATTTTAATTTATCGTATTTTTCTTGTAAACTTTAGATAGTATAGGTACAGCTCCTTTGGGAATTTTTTATGTACTCACAACGAGAAGTCTGACTGTGCAGAGACGCTTTTTTTGGGACCCTCTGTATGAATAAGATACTCAAAAGTGTAATTTAAATATTTAATTATATATACATTATACCTATTTACATTAATTTATTTTCCAAAGTTAATCGCAGTTATTTATTGGAGTTAATACCCTTTGCTTAGCCTTTTGCATTTCCTGTAGAGAATCTAATTTAAAGTCATAAAAATTCGTACCTATTAAAATGCCTAATCTTATCAACTCTGCCATGTATACAATTAACGTTGAAGTAGTAAGTCTCGTGTAGTTTCCGAGTCATTGTCTTAAAGAAAAATGACCACATTTAAAAATTTTAAACCACACAAACCACCGCTTCTTCTCTGCATATCCTGTGCAATAATATGTAACTTATACTATAAATTATAATTAGTTTGTACTTCTCTTCGCTAAATTATGTAAGGAGGATGCGTATAACTAATCAAAACCGCGACAGATATACGCTTTAAAGAAAATCAACACTCTAAGAAGTTCAAATGTATTCTTCTCTTAGCTATGTATTTCCCTTTAAAAAACTACTAAAAGGATTCCTGTGGAGTTTCTTTTTTGATAATTCTTTCCCAATCTCAACATTTTTAAAAATATCTTAAAAGTAACAAAAATTGTAAATGTCGCGGCTCAGCAGCTTTAAGTAGGAAATTGAACAAAAGTCGCTTTTGTTGATAGGTTAAACAAAGACAGAGAAACTTTCAAAAATTAGAGGTGGGGATTGCTTTGAAGTCAACTTCTTTATATGTTAATGTACCCGAGCTAATTGTTGTCGAGGTTAAAGAATCCCAAGTTTCCGCATTGAAAAGCGGATGTACCCGAGGCATCTATTTACTTGTCAATTTTCGCTTTCTTTTTTCGTTTTCTTTCTTGGAAATAGGTTTTAAACAAAGGCTTTTCAGAAACACACATCATTATCCTTTCAGAGCGAATGTGACGCAAATCAGGAGGTGCAATGAATATTCTTTGGGAAATAATATATTTCTAGGCAACATAAGTATATACAGAAAAAGAATAAATAAATATATATTTATTTGTATCTCTCTCTCTCTATGTATATTTGTATCTGTGTGAGTGTACACTGTGATATTGCGCGCACACACATATATATGCTTACACTTTTTCTTCAGTCTTCCTTGTCAATGATCTTTTTATTTTGCAAAGAGAAAAGAAGGTGTTTTTGTTTCTTCTTAGTTAATCATCCAATATCAAAAATGGAATGTATAAAAAAATATCAGAGAAACTAAATCAAAGAAAAGTAATACCTTGTGCACTGTCTATATCATCACCGTCGTGACGATATAAATTTATAACAATTTTTGAAAATTTCTCATTTTTCCTCTTTTTTCAATTTTTACTATTAGTTCACACTATACCTATATATATATATATCTTGTTCAAATTTTCAAAGGTTAATAAAACACTTTTTATTTATCTACTCAAGTTCAAATACATTTTTTAAAACTTGTAGTGGATGACCATTAATGTTACTACAGTTTTTTCAAGTAATAATTCATCAATTTTTTAATTATTCTATAAATAGTAACAAACAAAAATACTAGTCCAATATCATATACAAAAGGGAAGATCGCTCGTAATGTCCCTGTAGCGCAATGGATAGCGCTTTGGAGTTCTAATCCAATGGTCTTGGGCTAAATTGCCACCTGGAATAGCCCAATTTCTGAGAATGGGAATTCTTTTTTACTATTCTATTTTATTAGAATAATTAAATTTAATGAATGAATAAATAGTAACAAACAAAAATAATAGTCCAACACCATATATAGAAAGGAAAATGGATAATTTCAAGGAAAATCGATTTCTGTTTTGCTACTTAATATTCTGATTCTGTCATACGTAAATACATATTTATATTAATTGTAGTTATTTAATAAAAATTAACCAAAATAAAGTTTTTCTCTTTGTTAACTTAAGGAGGAATTGACATTAAAATTTTTTATATTACTTATTTATTAGATAAATCAGTAAATTCATGGTTTTATACAATTCTGTCATCTCCATAATAACAGTTAAATACTATAAAATTAAGTAAAATATGTCACTGATGGAGTAAATTTCTATTCTTTATTTTTCAAATCGTTAGAACTAAGAAATCTGATTGAAAACAGGAAATACGAAGTGCTTTCAAATTCGATATTCTATTGCAGTGGGTCTTCAAACTTTTTCGACTCACGGAACCGTCAGAACTTTAAAGTAATTTTGGAAACCCCATTTCACACACACTTGGAAGGTATACTCGTACCTTAAAATAATATTTAAAGTAGATCAACATGTTATTGGAACTTTATTCAAAGAAATTTTGAAAAATATTGAATTTGTTATTAAAATTTTTTAATAATTTCAATATAACTTGCTCATTAAATTTGATATAATTTTCATCAAATTTTTCCTAAAATGCCTCATTTTAATAAATTTACATTATCATATAAATTCTCTGTTGGTGTTTCCCATTAATTTAAGTCATAAGCTTAAAAAAAATAGCAAAAAATTACTAATCACTTGGCAACTTGGAAAACTTGTCTCCGTACGTAGGCAAATACCTTAATAATATTAATTTATGATCCAACTGTCACCTACCCATGCATTATATTTAATAACTCTGGGAAATGAGTACATTTTTTACACACACTGTCCAAGTCTAGGTCTATTAAATTTATCCAGTCGATTTCATTTATTTTTATATTTTGTTTTCATAGCCACTACGTTGAGAAATATTTTTCACTTAAATATACTGTTCTGTATGGCAGTAAAATATTTATAGCTGTGTGTATTTTGCCTGAACATGCAATCTAAAATTTAGGCCCTGTTCTTACTTAAATTTAGATTTAATGTCGAACTTGTATATATGTCGATAAGCTCTTCCCTCTAATTCATTATGGGTGTTTTTTTTCCACAAATGAAAAAAAAAACGTGCATTTTCTATTAGAAAACCATTTAGTTTTGCAAAAGATTGTACTAACGAATATAAAATTATTTCGTAGATCACCTGATAGTAAATAAGAGAATATTCCCTGTCAAGGTAGGTAAGTATTTATTAAGAAAAACGTCTTAATATTCTTTTATTTAAATTACAATAAAAGTTGAAAAAGTACTACAAAATAAAGTTATTATGCATAAATAAAAAAAAAATTTCAGTGTTTTGATGACTGGAATGAAACTTTGATACTTGTAGTCACAAAAACTTTTTAGAGAACGTCAATCTATTTTGATTCGCATTTATAGTCTCCTTTCGACTTTTTATTGTGACTCGTGGAACCCCTGGGTATGCCCCGTGGAACACAGTTCAAAGACTACTGCTTTAGAGCATGAAGAAAAGAGTCTCTTAGGTTTGCCTGGTAACAGTAGAGGAATCTTGGATCTTTCAATATTATCCAGAGATCAAAGTGATAAACAAGGATTGGAAGCACGACTCATCTCTCATCCACTAGAAAGCTTATAGTTTTGTGTGACTTTCTTACCTTTGTTCAACGCTACCTCTGATGTTTCTTCTTCATTTAAACTAGGGGTGGGCAGACTTTTCCAGGGTAAGGGCTACTTCTAATGTTTTTAAGGTATTGCGGTCCACCCAGTGACGTAGGTGTGGCCATTCTGTATTAAAATTGCATGCTTTCTCTTTTTAATACTTGTTTTAGACATTGTACCCCTCTATTAAAATATGACAACACTATTTTTAGTACAATAACTCAAGCAACACAAGATTGTCAAGTTGAATGCTTGAGAAACTATGGGCGACTACTAGACCGTGGAGGTATTCAATGCAGTGAGCAGAGAAGATACGTGAATCGATTAATCTGAAACCGATGTATGTACTTAAGTTGATCTCTACCAAGTCCGGGGAACATGAAATCAACACTAGAACCCAATCCCGTGAGAGCGCGGGAAGAGCTGAACATCAACATTTGTTCTCCCCTTCAGTCGGCGAGTTGGGAATTTTCCCCCTACAGTAGAAGTGAACGCGCTAAGGGTCATTGTTTGCTTCTAATTAAGGTACATGCGTCGTCTAGATATTTATTGAATCATTTGCTTAAGCAAACACAATTGCATCGATTGTGAAAAGACGATTCTAAAATCTAACTGGCATCAGTGTTTTATAAATAGGTTTCTTTTAGTAAGCGTGTCTTAGTAAAGGCGGTCACCCCAAAATGTCTTGGCGGCCCACCGGTCGATCGCGATCGACTTAATGCCCATTCCGGATTTAAACTATAGGTCAAATTGTTAAAACATTTTTTTCTTTTATATTATGCAATATTATATAGATAAAATCAAATAAAATACTGAATATAATAAGGGATTGAACTGTTCACTAATTCAAAAATGACTTAAAATCAGGACATCTCGATTCAAATGACTTTAAAACTAGCTCTAGGATAAGACAGAAATCTACAACGGCAGCTTGTTTTTCACAAAACGTATAACAGGATAACCACTTTTTAAAAAATAAATTATGTGTGGCAGAAGATTATAATTATATAATATAGGAAAAAAATTACAACGATTGATGGAATTCTTGAACGAATTTTCACCTCTATCTCCCGTTTTATTAAAAGCAGATTATTAATCTCCTGAAAATAATGCTGCGCAGTACAGGCTTAAGTGCACTGTTTCAATGTTTTAATTAATAACTTTTTAGACGTTTCTCGTACGAACAAAGAACACTTCGTCGTAATAGAAGTCCCGTAGAGTCCACAGGGGATTGTAGTTAGTGACTATCGAAACCAATGCGTCTCATATCCATTTTTGTTATACACTCAAGAGCCAAAACATTATGACCACCCCTACATTTTGCAATGAACTCGCATGGATGACGTGGAAGGCACGTGATCAGGTGGAAGTGGTATTTAACTGCTGCTGGAGAGTCTGAAGAATCATTCTCTCACTTACTTCTGTGTGTGATGGGAAAGGCTGCGGATCTAAGCGACTTTGATAGAGGGCAGATTGTGTAATGGCTCGAAGGCTCGGAACAAGTATTTCCGAAACTGCAGGACTCGTGGGTTGTTCGCGATCTACAGTTGTTAGTACTTATGCAAAGTGGATGAATGACGGTGAAACCAGCAGTAAACGACATGGTGTTGGACGTCCACACGCTATCAAAGAAAAAGGTCGTCGGAGACTGTCTCGCATGGTGAAGCAAAGCTGGAGCCAGACAGTGACTCAGCTGACAGCCCAATACAATGCAGGGCCAAGTCGAATAGTATCGGAGCACACTGTTCAGCTTACATTGTTGGATATGAGGCTACGCAGCAAACGTCCCACTCGTGTGCCTTTGCTGACGCGTCATCGCCAACTGCGCTGGGCCCGGGAACATCGTGACTGGTCCATGGATCAGTGGGAGAGAGTTGCTTGGTTAGATGAATCATGGTTTGTCATTCATCACGCCAATGGCCGTTCCAGGTTACTCCGTCAACCAGGCGAACAGTTGCTCCCTCAATGTACAGTAGGTCATACACAGGCCGGTGGTGGCGGTATTATGCTTTGGGGGACGTTCTCTTGGGTGTCTCTAGGACCCATGGCTGTGGTAGAGCAGACCATGAATGCTACAGGGTATCTGAACATTATTGCGGACCAGTTGCACCCTTACATAACCTCTGTTTTTCCAGCTGGAAATGGAATGTTCCAACAGGACAACACCCCGTGTCACAAGGCTAAAATTATGCTGGAGTGGTTCCAGGAACATGATGCTGAATTTCAGTTAATGTGCTGGCTTCCTAACTCACCGGATCTCAATCCGATAGAACACATTTGGGATGTCATGGGACGGCAGCTCAGAGTTCAAAGACCACCAATTCGCAATATCTCGGATTTGCGTGACCGTTGCTCAAACATCTGGTATAATCTGTCTCTCTCTCCGGCCATCTACCAAGGACTTGTGGCATCCATGCCAAGGCGGGTTGAAGCTGTGTCGCGCGCCAAAGGTGGGTGGGCCAACTCGTTATTGACAGGCAGTCATAATGTTTTGGCTCTTGAGTGTATGTGTTGAAAGAAATGTGATGAAGTATTTATTAACCTTTTAATGCCTTTCTAATTAGAAACAATTTTAAGTTCTTTTAGCGTACCATTTATGTAAGTTGTTGTGTTCGTATGCCATTATTTTAATTATAAATAGATCAACAAAAATAATAGAATTAATTATTTTTTATAGAGAAGGATACAATTCAAAAAGATTACGCAACTAATTAATGCAAATTAACAAATTGCGGGTAATTTTAACAAACTTAGAGATATTATATTTAATTAATACAAGTGATACAAATTTTGTTTGAGGCTATGCTACTATGCAACTTTAAATAATTAGTTCAATTAATTATGTTATTTATCTTTTTAATTTAGTAAAAAATATTTTAAAAATAGTAAAGTTTTAAATTATCTGTGGTAAATATCTTAATTTTTAAGACTAAGTGCATATGAAATGTGCGGTATGTGATTATAATTTTGAAAAAAATTAGAACACTGAATTGATTTTGAAGTAATAAAGTAAATAAGAAATTTTTTAATAGTATTAAAATTAAATTATTTAATGATGCGGTGTGGATGTTAGAAGTATAAAGTTCCAGCTCGAATGTCATCTCCGATCTCATTGGCGTGTGACGGGGCTATTCGCGAGATTTTCGAACTAATCCTCTTGGGAAACTTTGGGGCTAGCATTTATATTAATTCACAGCCTTTTCAGGAAAAACACGAGATAGATATATGTTAATTAGTTCGACTATATAAAGTCTATATATATATATAGGTTTTGTAAATGTAAGAGAGAAGGAGTCGCCAAGCTGTCACGTAAGTTAAATATCGGAGAATTACTTCATGAGCTTAGCACGCGTTTAATAGGTATAAATTATAAGAGTAAATTGTTAGATTGAAAATAATAGATTCAGTACCGGCCTGAGGTTAGTTAGTGATCGTTCTCCTTGTCCATTTCGGGAAGTCGGGTTTACTTAGAATTGAGTATTATGATTAATCGACGTTTTAGGAATCACTCCTAGGTTTCTTCTTATAGTTAAACTTGTGATTGTGTTGAAGTGCTTGTTAGTACTTGAATAAATATATTTGTTATTATGGCGTTTGTTGGGTGATGCTATTTTTCCTCCCACACTTAGAGACGCGCCGGGCAGAGTGAGCGGTGTCCAAGGTAGGACACCGCTACCACAGGCGTACACAGACTACTTTCAAGAGAACATTTAAAATTAAAAAATAACGGGGGTGAAAGCACACAAATGTACTCTCTTTGAGCTAAATATTAAAAATATGCTGGTTTATGGGAGGGATTTGAACTCCCACCCTTCTGTACGCCACTGTCTCCGATATATGACAAAAGTTTTATAATAGGAGGTACATGGTGATTAGCATTTGTAAATTTTTTTTACTCTATTGATACAAGATTTTATCTTAATTTGTTAATCTTTACTTGTTGCCTTTAAATAATGATAAAGAAATTATATCGCTAATGAAAAGTAAAACTTCTTTTTCATCCATTTGTTCTTTCATCTTTATTTTTACATTTTATTGAAAAAGATTTCTCTTTAAGATAACGCAATTAAAAATGTGTTGATTTTATTAATGTACAAATATACTTTTGCAAATGTTTGAGAACCACATATGTTGATCTCTATTTTTCGCAGCATATTTTACCAGAATAATCTTCAAAATTTATTTAAGGTTAATCAAACTTTAAAAAATGTTGATTTTACTAACAAATAGATTAAGCTAAATTACCATTCGCTGTAAAAGGCATTTAAAAACATACGGTTTTATTAACATTTTCCCTTTTCCTTCGTATTTAAGTTTATTTGGCTCTATCAACTCTTTTAATATTTGAACATTTGCGCTGTAAACACTAAATAGAGCGAATTTTGTATTTTTTTAATGTGTACACTGTTTGCTCACTCATTACTTACGAAAGATTAATTTATTTCTTATTTCGTCGCAAGCAACTAATCATAAAATTAAATTACTTGGCTATTACTTTAAAACAATTTCTTTAATTTTTTTTCGTTACTCAGTATTATATTCTACGGTTTTACTTTTCTGAGTGTGTTTCCCGTATATCCATTAAGTAATGTTGTAGGAGCAAAATCTAGACATTCATAATTTAATCACTTTAATGAATCACCAAGGAAATTAATGCATTACCTGACACTTCTCTGCGAGCTGTATCTATATACGAAAGAGCTACTCCACTTTTGAGCGTATTCACCAGATCCTGGTATTAGTGAATAATTAATTGTCAAAAATCGCGTATATTTGTGTCATACCCATTCCTTTCCTAACAAATTCTCCGCATTTTTTAATCGAGTCTTCTCTTGAGAAATACCAGAATGGACGGGGAAAAGTGAATTACAATCTTCAGTTTTAATTTTTGCTTCGCAAGCGTTAAGTCAATTTTAGTTTTAAAAATCTCGAAGTGCTGACTTGGTAATTTAAATTATTGCGTTTGTGTTCTTTGGAGAAAAAAAATCCTTTTTTTTTTCGTTAAAAGATCGTAATTAGCAAAACTCCTCTCTGTTGAATGTTTAAAAGCATTCTATTCAACAGTATTTTGGAATGTTTGGATTTCATTGTATAGGTTAGCAATATTGATATGTTGTTGAATATATAAGTAGCAATGTAAAATGCATCGCTGTCTTAAGGTCTTAATTAATTTTTACTTGAGATGAGAGTTTGACAAAATGCATTTTTCTCTCGCATGAAATTTTCAAACTTTTATTTGCGTTTTATAAATTACGTCTTGGAGAAAATATTTATTTATTTCATTTCTGTTACTTTTTTGTTGCTATTAGTTGGGAGACTGGAACCTATCTCAAAGCATCTGAACATTTATCAAGCCTAGCAATTTTTCAATAAAATTATTTTTAGTAAAATGATAAAAAAAAAAAGTAAAGCTCACATGTAAAAGTTTCACAAAAGAGTTAACTTTGTCAAACAAATAAAAGCAATAACAGAAATTCGATAATAAACCTGCTACTTCTGAAACATTTTGTGACTAATGACGATACCATGGCTTAAAAGTCTATCTTACCGAGTCTTATTTCACATGTTAATTGAAAATTCCTATTGTCGCTCATTATATCATGATTGGTTTGAGTTAATGATTTTGTCTGGACCAATGATGCTTAGCCTTTTTGCTTTGAAGAACTTTGCTAAAGGGTCGAAGGTCATGAACCCTTTATAACGAGTTTGCACTCCCTATCATAGTAGTAAGTGTAAAAAAAAGTAAAGTAACAAGTGCTCTGACGGGTGTTCAAATAATCCTAATGTACAAAAATCCTATAAAGACAACACAAATGATCACAGCGAGAAAATGGTGCCGGTAGATGAACCTATTCTCCAGTAACATGACTAAAACTCAGTTAGAAGATAGTTGCGTTGACTGTAATTAGGTTTGCGATTGAAATAAGAAATGTGATACGGTTTTCGTGAGTAAAGAAAAAATTTTTCAGCTGAAATTCATCGCCCATTGGTAGAAATGTATGGTACAAGTGTTATATCAGGAAAACAGGTATGGCTTTAGTGCACGGAATTTCACAAAGGCAGGATAGAAGTGCGACATGAAGAAAGAGTAAGGTGATCACACACACACACACCGAAAGATGTGACAATGTTTACCTCGCACCAAGTGATTTCCATTTCTTCGGGCGTTCAAAGAAACTCTTGGGAGGTCAGCATTTCAAAACTGATGCTGAGTTTCAACAAGAGGTCTTGATGTG